>SEYY01017600.1:12500-15263 GCA_009176605.1 Armadillidium nasatum
TTGTGTCGAGTAGAAAGATGGAGGAATTGAGTTTTTGAGGCATTGAAAACGACCATGTTTTCTCTGCCCCAATTTGAAATCAGGGATAGATCAGAGGTCAGTTGCTCCAAGGCGATCCTTCTTGCGTCTAATAACTGCTGTTGGGAGGGACGTCTTTCAAATTGAAAGGAATAATGAAGGGTGGAGTCATCGGCATAGGAGTGTATAGGAGACGAAGTAATAGAGAGAAGATCATTGATGAAAATTAGAAAAAGAGTTGGAGAAAGGGACAGATCCTTGAGGAACACCACTATTTATAGATTTATAGGAGGAACGGTGGCCGTCTACAACAGCTGCTATAGAACGACCAGAAAGGAAATTAGATAGGAGGTCACAGAGAGAAGGATAGATTCCGAAAGAGGGAAGTTTGGAAATCAAAGCTTTGTGCCAGACTCTATCGAAAGCTTTCGATATGTCTAGCGCCACAGCGAAAGATTCACCGAAACCCCGAAGAGCGGAGGACCAAGAGTCAGAAAGTAGGGAAAGAAGATCACCAGTAGAACGTCCTTTACGAAAGCCATACTGGCGATCAGAGATAAGATTGGAAGAATTGAGATGTTTCCAAATCTTCCTGTTAAGGATAGATTCGAAAACTTTAGAAAGAACGGAGGTTAAAGAAATTGGACGATAGTTAGAGGGTTGAGAAGGGTCCCCCTTCTTCGGTACAGGTTGAATGAGCGCACGTTTCCAACAAGAAGGGAAGATCGAAGTAGAAAGACAAAGACGAAATAGTTTACCAAGGCAGGGTGCAAGCTCAGAAGCACAAGTTTTGAGAACCGCAGAGGAATACCATCAGGACCATACGCCTTCTTAGTGTTAAGCTCAGAGAGAGCAGAAATGACATCTTTAGAAGAAATTACAATGTTAGGCATAAATGAGTTGGAGGGGGTTGTAGGAGGAGGAATAGCTCCGGAATCGTCTAAGGTAGAGTTAGAGGCAAAAGTTTGAGCGAAGAGTTCAGCTTTAGTTGAAGGTAAAATGGCAGTTGTGCCATCAGAAGATACTAGAGGAGGGAAAGAGGAAGAAGCAAAGTTAGAGTTGACATTTTTTGCGAAATGCCAGAAAGGGCGAGATGAAGAAGAACCAGAAAGATTATTGCATTTGCGGCGGAGAAAAGAGTTTTTGGCATCTCGAAGAATAGATTTTGCACGATTCCGGGATGAAATATAAGTAGCATGAGTTTCAGGAGTTTGAAGACGACGGTAATCTCTGAAGGCAGTATCCCTGCGGCGGATAGCGCGAGAACAAGCAGAGTTTAAACCAAGTTTGTTAGGTTTAGTAGAAGGGAAAGAATATGGAATGTACGCTTCCATGCCAGAGAGAATCACCTCGGTTATACGCTCGGCACACTCCGAGGGACCCCTCCCACGAAAGCAATAATCATTCCATGGGAAATCAGAGAAGTACAACCGCAAGTCTGACCAGTTAGCAGCACCGAAGTGCCACAGACGTCTCCTCGCCGAAGGCGGGGGCCGTTCTTGCGGAAGACTTGAAGAGACAGAACAAGATACGGAGATAAGAAGGTGATCGGATGAACCCAGAGGAGGAAAGAGTTTAACAGTATAAGGAGAAGGATTAGAGGTTAAGAAAAGATCAAGTATGTTGGGTTCATCACCAAGACGGTCAGGGATACGGGTAGGAGTTGCACCAACTGCTCAAGGTTGTTCTGGATAGAAAAGTTGAAGGCGAGTTCACCGGCTGGAGATTGAGAACTAGAGGAAAGCCATTGGCGGTGGTGAACATTGAAATCACCCAAAAGGATGATTTCAGAGAAAGGAGAGAGGAGAGAATGTGCTCTATTTTGGAGTTTAAATAGTCGAAGAATTTTTTATAGTCAGTAGAATTAGGAGATAAATAGACAGAACAAATAAATTTAGTAGTAGAATTGCAAGAGAGTTTAAGCCATAAGGTAGAAAATTCATGAGACTCCAAATCAGAGACACGAGAGCAAATAACATCGTTGCGCACATATGCGCAACAACCGCCTTTGGCTGAAAATTGAGGATAGAGACAGTAGGAGGTAACAGAATAGGTTTGCTGTCAGCACACTCAAGCACCTGAGTTTCGGTTAGAAATAAGAGATGAGGTTTAGAAGAAGAGAGATGGTATTCAACAAAGGGAAAATTAGAAAAAGACCGCGAATGTTGCAGAAATTAATGAAAAAAGAAGACCGTGCATCGGGGCAAGCCGGACGCCGGGTCATGGCGGCACCATCCCCATCATTCGGAGGCCGCCAACTCCCAAGTGATGATGGGGTGAGGGGTGGAGGTTGAGGGGCATTCTTTGGATGCCCCCCCCCAAGCATCTCCGAGGCAGCTGTTGGTTTCGCCATTTTAGTTAACTTTGTTTTAGGTAATGTAAGAGTAAGTGCATGTAAAATGTGGGGACATGTGAAGAATTGGGGTGGAGAGGTAGTTGGAGCATAGACACTCCAGTGTGAGGCGGGATACGCTAGGGACCCCCTGAGAAGGTGAAACGCGAAAAGGAACGAACCAAAGGGCAACGGAGTGAAACGGAATAGTCTAGCCCATCCTATCACTCCGTGGGTTATGCCCAATGGGGGGTACTTGCATCGCCTCGGACGGCGCTACGTCCTCCCCCTAAAAGTTTGAAAATATATATATATATATATATATATATATATATATATATATATATATATATATATATATATATATATTATATATATAATATATATAATATATATATATATATATATTATAT
>SEYY01017601.1:0-2500 GCA_009176605.1 Armadillidium nasatum
TTCAGAATTACTTCAAGCCACCCCAGTTGCTTGCTCTGTATAGGGGTGTTGTTCGCCCCTGTATGTAGTATACTTCGCACATCTGGGGTGGTTCCACACACACTGCTCTTCTAGAAAAGGTGGAGTCTAGGGCATTTCGTCTCATCTACTCTTCTGCTCTTACTAACTCTCTTCAATCTCTTTCTGCCCATCGAATTGTTGCGTCACTCTCTCCTTACTATCGCTATTACAACAGACACTGCTCTTCTGAACTCTCTCATCGCATACCTCCTCCATTGAGAAGAGCTCATGCGATACGCCTTTCTACACAGTCTCACCCTTTCTCTGTCCAACTCTCCGACCCCAGACTTAACCGCTATGATCAATCTACTGGTAAAGTCTGGAACACGCTCCCTTCATCTGTTTTCCCAACTTCCTTTGACTTGCATACTTTCAAACGTCGTGTATCTGGACACGTCGGCCTCCATCGACCATGATAGATCTTTCCCAACTCCGGCGGAATTTGGTAGGCCTCTGGCCTTTGCTCACAGGAGGAGCTATTATATATATATATATATATATTATATATATATATATATATATATATATATATATATATATATATATATATATATATATATATATATATATATATATATATATATATATTAAAGAATAATATTAACAGAATATAGGAAAAGGTTTTGATCTTTTATGAAACATAGATGAATTCTTGAGAACGAAGAAAACAATTATTAATAAAATAAATGAAAATAATAAATGAAATAAGGCATTTCTTAAGTAACAAAATGACTTTGCTAAAAAATAATAATAATATTGTAATTGCTTCATTATTAATGCATAAATGTAAAAACTGGACTTTAAAGAATTTAATTTTTAAGTAAAATTTTTTTGGTATTTTTTTTATATGAATAATATATATATATATATATATATATATATATAATATATATATATATATATATATATATATATATATATATATATATATATATATATATTATATATATATATATATATATATATATATATATATATATATAATATATATATATATATATATATATATATATATATAATATTATATATATATATATATATATATATATATATATATATATATATATATATATATATATATATATATATATATATATATATATATATATATATATATATATATATATATATATATATATATATATATATATATATATATATATATATATATATATATATATATATATATATATATATATATATATATATATATATATATATATATATATATATATATATATATATATATATATATATATATATATATATATATATATATATATATATATATATATATATATATATATATATATATATATATATATATATATATATATATATATATATATATATATTATATATATATATATATATATATATATATATATATATATATATATATATATATATTATATATATATATATATATATATATATATATATATATATATATATATATATATATATATTATATATATATATATATATATATATATATTATATATATATATATATATATATATATATATATATATATATATTTATTAAAATTAAATAATAGATTAATTTATTATTTAATTAATTAAATAATAGTGCTAGTGAAGTGTAAAAAAAAAAAAAAAAAAAAAAAAAAAAGATACCCATAAGATTGAAAAATAAACGTTATTTTTAAATTTTTTTAAAATTTTCGAAAACTAAAGAAATATTTTTAAAACATTTTTGATTTTTTAATACATAATAAATTTTATTTATTAAAAATTTTTGATAATGGTTTTAAAATGGTAATTCGATTTACATCTTGAAATCCATTTTCGTTCTAAAAAGATTATTATTTATGGGTGTATGCCCTAAAACTTAATTCAAAATATAATTTATGAATATCATATTACTAGTTATGTACGCGTGGTTGTGGAATTGACTAATTGTTTTATTTATTGTTTTTCCAAATAACAGTTTAAGAGTTTTGATGTTCAAAAGTGCTCTTCCTCTGTTCATTTTGTAATGTCTTTTTTATACATTTATGTATATTATCGCTTACAGTTTCAACAAAGTTTATAAATAATTGACTCACATATGCAATATATATATATTATATATATATATATATATATATATATATATATATATATATATATATATATATATAATATATATATATATATATATATATATATATATATATATATATATATATGCGGGTATGGCATACTTCGCTGCTCTCCAACTCCTTTGTGGTTTCCTCATTCTCTTTGCTTACTCCTGTCTAGTTTCTTCTCAGATTGATCCATTTCGGCACTTGTAGATGGAGCGACCTCTTCTTCCATTTCTTTCAATTGTGGTGTTCCTTAGGGTTCTGTTCTATCTCCAATTTTACTTTTACTTCTTTTTAACGATCTACTATGCCAAACGTGTAACTTGTTGATTCTTATGCCGATGACTC
>SEYY01017601.1:10000-11943 GCA_009176605.1 Armadillidium nasatum
ATTTGTGGAGACAGAGATGGAGGGAGGTGGTAAAAGCGTTGAAAGGTAAGAATAGTTATGTTTGTAAGGGAATTGTGGCGGGCACCACCTCACGAAAGTGGGAAAGGTGATAGTGAAATATATATATATATATATATATATATATTATATATATATATATATATATATATATATATATATATATATATATATATATATTAACATCGCATCCGCATCCGAATCCGCATCCTGCATCCGCACTTTCGAAAATTCAACATCCGCATCCGCATCCGCATCCGCACTTCTCCAAAATTTAACATTCGCATCCGCATCTGCATCCGCAAATTGGAAAATATGACATCCGATCCATCACTAATATATATATATATTATATATATATATATATTATATATATATATATATATATATATATATATATATATATATATATATATATATATATATATATATATTGAAAAATGACTACTTAACTCTTCCCTCTTTGACCGATTTTGTTGTCTAGGAATATTAAGTGCCTTTCAGAATAAAAATAATGTGAAATTAGACTCAAATAGCGTGGCAAATTAAAATACTATTAGTTTATAGAATTTACTAATATAAGAAACATATTTACAGTAAATGATAATATTGTCAAAAAATAAATATTAATTGGTATTATATTATATGTAGCGTGAATATTAAGGCCTCTTCGGATGCAAGCGTTTTTGAGTTCTATTATTAATATATCTTTACATGTGTAGCACATTTCCATGCAACGTCAAAGGAACACATTTCCTTGTACCTTTACAAATAATAATGTTCATATATATATATATATATATATATATATAATATATATATATATATATATATATATATATATATATATATATATATATATATATATATATATATATATATATATATATATATATATATATATATATATATATATTTATATATATAATATATATATATATATATATATATATATATATATATATATATATATATATATATATATATATATATATATATATATATATATATATATACATGTAGTTATTTGAGAACTGATAGAATATTACCATTCAATCTAGTAAGACCTTTCTTGAAGCAGAAATGTTCCTACAACAAAGCACTATAAGATATTACATCAAAGATTGGATCAAACTCTTACAAGTTTAGATTCCTACAGTCTTTAAAGGCTTACTGCCAAGATAAAAGCAGCCCATTTCCAAACTAATTATGTCTGATTTTAACTTGGGATATCTTTCATCGTCTTCTGAAGATCATCTTTCGTCTAAAATGATGAAATTTGTATCCTTTTCTTTCATATGATGTATAAAAATAATTTGTAAACATTTTCCATAATATTATTCACTTTAATTTTATAATGAATAACTAAATTATTTACAATGCACTTTTATACTATTTAAATAGAAATATAATTATATATACGGCTAATAATCGTCTCAAATGTTTTCCATTAATACTTTATATTAAAACACAACTTTTATTAAAGTTTTGCCATTATAATCTACTTAATTAAAAAGATATCATAAGATAAAACTATTTTAAATATTTCTTTATTCAAAAATCACGTTTTTAGAACATTCGCGAATTTCGCATCTTGCACACATTAAACTAACAATTAATGAACTATATTTTCTCTCTTTAAACCTTGTTATTTAATATATTAACAAAATCATGCTTTCTTAATAATTAAATATAATATAAAATATTATTATAAATATAAATAAATATATAGAATAAACATATAAAGGTTATATAATTAAATTAAGCCACTAAAACTTTAAATATTGTATCATAAATTTAGCAGTCATATTTTCATATCTTCTAGCCGAAAACTCAACAGCTTTAACTCTGTTTTCAATAATTTATTGTACGCAAACCTGAATACTAATAATATTTATTTTCCTAAATATTGTCAAAAAATGAAA
>SEYY01017602.1:0-23220 GCA_009176605.1 Armadillidium nasatum
TAATAAAGTTTGATTTATTTATGCACAAAGGTTACACTTATTGGAATTTCTATCGTTTTCTATTTGGTTTGATCGCATGGGGCCCTGTGGCAAACTATTGGTTTTATCGGAGAACCTTGACAAAAAAATTTTTTATGGGAAAGCCTAATTTGTGTCTGTGTTTATATGAAAGTAAATTTTAAATAAAAAAATTGATTGATAATTTTTTTATCACTTTCCAAAAAAAATAAATAAATAAATAAATAAATAAAAAAAAAATAATTTTACATAAATTTACACACACACACCAAAAAAAAAAAAAAGAAAAAAAAAATCCATAATAATAAAAAATAATTAAAAAATAACAGGAAAAAAATCCTATTATAAAATATCTTTCTGATTATTTTGTAATTTCCTTTTTTCTTTTTGCACGCTATTTCTATCACATTTTTTTTTTTTTAAAATATTGGAAAGTTGTCACACGATTTCATTTTCTCATTCAATTATTTTCTTTTATGTTAAATCATTTCAACAACGATGACAAAGTTATTATCTATTACCATATTAGATATAAAGATATATATATATATATATATTATATTATATATATATATATATATATATATATTATATATATATATATATATATATATATATATATATATATATCTATATATATATATATATATTAATATATATATATATTAGTATATATATATATATATTATATAGGTATATATATATATTATATATATATATATATTATATATATATATATATATATATATATATATATATATTGGTAGGCAAAGGCCAGAGGCCTACAAAATTCCACCAGAGTTGGGGAAATACCGGAATCATGATCTTTTAAAGGCCGACATGCCCCGATAAACGACGTTTGAAGGTATGCAAGTCAAAGGAAGTTGAGAAAATGAAAAAGGGAGTGTGTTCCATACTTTATCAGTAGAGTACATGTAAGATTGAGCATAACGGTAAAGTCTGGGTTCAGTGAGTTGGACAGAGAAAGGATGAGACGGTGTAGAAAAGTGTCACACTAGACCTTCTCAGTGGAGGAGGTGTGCGACGGAAGAGTTAAGAAGGCAGCGTTCGTTGTAATAACGATGGTAGAGAGAGAGAGAGAGAGAGAGAGAGAGAGAGAGAGAGAGAGAGAGAGAGAGAGAGAGAGAGAGAGAGAGAGAGGCAACAATTTGACTGGCAGAAAGATGACTGATTAGAGTCAGTAAGAGCGAAAGAGTTAATACGACGAATCCCTAGCTCACCTTTATATATATATTATATATAGATATAATAATTATATATAATATATATATATATATATATAATATATATATTAATAATATATATATATATATATATATATATATATGTATATATATATATATATTTCACAAGTGTTAATTGTGCGCAATTCTTGATTCAGAATAATTTATTAGTATATGGACCACTCGCAAGAAAAAAATGAGTAGTGGTTTCATGAGACGCCCTTAAGCTCAAAAAAGTTCTCGAACCACAGCTGCAGGGACCTGCTTGTTATAGAGCAATATTCTCGAATTTACCGCTAACCTTGGCACAAATGTAAATAAGTGACTGACTTACGTGTCTGAAGGCACAGGTTCATTTCCTTGTCCGAATCGTAGAAAGAAACACTCTAGAAAGTTCTCATCCTCAAATAAGATAATGCCAATGTGGTAGAATTTTTAGGAAAAAAAAAAGTCATGGAGTTTAAACAGCAAATGAAGAAAGTTGATTTTAAGTTAGTTCTTTTCTATATTCTTTGGTGAGCTTCTTCAACATTCCAAGAATCTGGGACCGAGTCGATGCCCCCTTTACTTGTCATCATTTTCAATCAATCTCGCCTTGAAAATTCTCGCGTCCAGTAATACTGCAACCTTCATCGGTTTGTACACTTGGGTGACATTTTTTTTTAGTTTTCTCAGGTTGAAAATCATTGTCTGAACAATATATTACTTTCAATTTCCTTTGCTTCAAAAGAAATTGAAATATTATATGGTTTACTCTCTTTTAAGGTCAACTGATCTATAAAATAAAGGTCAAAATAACATATTCAACCACAGAAACCGAAGCACAACTTATTTCAATAAATTATGCTGAAGTGCAGTTTCGTAGATTCACAGACAAAGGAAACGCTAAATTTGTTTTTTTTTTTTTACCTTTATCCACCCCCCCTCCCAAAAAAAAGCAACTATGTCTACGGAGAAAAATTTCCGTACCCCTAAGTACGCTAAATCATATTATCATTCGAGAAAATATTTGAAAAGAAACAGGCAAAATGATAACTGATTGCAAACAATATCATTCATGAATAAATAGTTGTAATTATAATTCAGAAATTTTATCTAAGACAGAGTTGAACCCCTCTTAAGAGTGCAGCCCATAAAAAAATGTCCTCAGGTTTTGTTGTAGGTTTTATAGGACTCTATGTCCACCAATGGAAACTACGTAGGCCGCATAGGTTTTCGGCACATAGTCGAAAATCGTATTAGTAATGGAATGAGTCTCATAAGAAAATAACCTATGGCTTTAAGAAAGTGTGACTTACGTATGAGCAAAGGTTATACCTATTGCAATTTCTATCTTCATTTAAGAGAAATATAAAGTTAATAATATGCTTTAAGTTTCGTGTTCAAATGTGATGCATATTAGACGGTTAGGTTGTGAATGCATTGTATACATGATGGTTACGTTAGCAGAGAAAATAAACGCTAAAGGCCACAATTTTGTTATTTTGAATTTTACATAGGTTTTTGCATGGGTTTTATAGGTTTCTCTATAAATTTTTTTTCATAGGAGATAAAAGGTTTGTCATTGAAAAACCTAAAGTAAATTCTTTATGGACCCTAAGCAAACTGTGGTTAAAAAAATTCCATGGTCTCTTTTGGTTTTGTCATAGAGCCCTATTGTGCTTTGATTGCAAGGGGCCCTATGGTAAACTATTGGTTTTATCATAGAACGTTTTTAAAAATTTTTTATGAGATCTGATAATCCTTTTCCCTCAGTTTCTATGATCTACATTTCTTGCCTTTTGCAAAGGCGGACTACTGAAACTGACGGTGATGAATATATTTGTGTTAACTGTAGCGTTAATAGTGACATGGAGCTCATATTTTTTTTTTTTTTTTGAAAAATGATTATATATATATATATATTATATATTATATATATATATATATATATATATATATATATATATATATATATATATATATATATATATATATATATATATATATATATATATATTGGATGATTTGTTTTTACTGTAACGAACTGAATAACGGAAGTTACTTTTCGGAACATTCAATTTCGTTACTTTTTAATTCGATACTCCGTTATTTTTAGTCTGACTGGCAAGTGCAGAAAGAAGAATACCTGCAGCAATGAGACAGTTCTGATGGATATGTCTCCAACTATAACAAAATCATCCTTTCCATCCTCCCGTAGAAAGCCTATGTTTATTCTACAGGCTAGTACTGTCTCGTGGTCACATGCGTACGCAGATGGGGGGGCCTACAGGCCCCTACTTTTCATAAACTTTGGGGCAGAAAATTACAATCAAGCGATCAGGAATAAGGTGTGAAATATGACGTAAAATTTAAAAGTACTTTAAAAATAAACTTTAAATAAACTTTCCAGTACAAAATTAATTAAATACGACTGTCAAAGATAAAAAAAAAAAAAAAAAAAAAAAAAAAAAGTTAGATACCCTTTGAGAGGTTATTCTTTCAAGTATTACGCTTGTATCAATTTTGAAGATTAATTTAGACTAACTTTTTTTAGTCATTAATTAAAAATTTTGCGTTTTTCAATGTATAAATTTCAGAAAAATGTAAATATAAAAAAAATTTTGAAAAGCGATTCAGTAAACAAAAGCGCATGAAAAGCTGACAAGTGCAACATTTATGTTTGTATCGTGTGGAATTTTTTGTTTTCATAGTTTATGTGCAGTACTTTAGGCAATCATTTTTTGAAGGTTACATCACACTAGAGCCATCTTTGTAAATAAAGTGAGTATTTGGAATAGAATAGAACGCAACCTTCGTAAAGGCAGAATTTGTAAGGATTTTAGTGAATTTAGAAAATCACAAGCTAGGATTGGGAAATTGTCAGAGAGCATAATCACTACTATACAAAGTTAAAAGACGTTTGTCGGTATACTGAGCAGAATGAGACAACTTTGGCTAAAACTAGAGGTATATATATACGCTTATAACAGTTTTTCAATCTGCGTCCAATCTTGTCAAGGTGAAGTGAAGTATATCGAGTGAAAGACTACAATCCACCTTTAGGTGACATATATGACCAAAATAGATTTTAAACAGACTATTTGGTCTGTATGAGAATCATAAAAATCAGAGTTGGAAATGGGAAATTGAACGGGTCTTTCATACTTCTGTATCCGAAATAGTAAAGCTATGGCCTTATTGGGAAAAGCGAAAGTAACATTGATTGGTCCACTAAAGTTATGTACTTTATGACAGATTGCAACGGTCTTTCCATCGGATATTACTCATTTAAGCCAAAACAAAAAGTAGGTAAATGTGAATGTAGAACATTGCTTTCATTTAATAAAATTACACTTGAAGCAATGTCTGCTCCTGCCTTACTTTTAATAATGTGTCTCCTCTACTACTACTTATTCCTATTTACAATATTTTTCTTATATATTTCCATTTACAAAATCCTTGTTCGAAGTTGGATTGACTGTATAAATCTATGTAAAGACAAAATATTAGGAAAAAGAGAAAATTTAAGTAAAAAATAATTATTTAAAATAATCTCAACAAAGCTTATAACTAAAATAAAAAGTATATAAATGTAGGTCATTTTTTCTTAGATTTCTTTTTCTTGCCTTCTTTATCCTTAACATAGCCACAAGCAGAGAGAATTTGCCTGGCAGCATTATTAATATGTTTAAATCTATCTGGCCCCAATTGAATGCCGCCATACCATCTGGACACGACCACTAAAACATTTTCTGCTTCTAAAATCTGGAAACATGTCAAAGTTTACGATAATTTATCAAAACTCTTTTTTGGAGGGTAAGTTTTAATAAAATATAACTGGGTATAAGAAACAAAAATCATTAACTAAAACAAAGATTACCTGAAGGAGATGAAGCATTCTCCCTCCTGCATTTGTTTCACCGTCGTCGTCACAGTCCTGGAAAAGGGAGTTTGAATCTTTTTTGCGAAATCGATAGGCGTACATATTGTGCGTCGCATTTGCAATTTTCTTATTTTTATATAATTCTTTTAGAACACGTCTGAAAAAAAAAGAAACAGTTTAGCAAGTAATTCAAAACCTCAAATTCAAGTTTTCTTTCCAAGAAAATTGAAATTTAATCCCCCTCTATATCTTTATCCCCAGAATGGATATTGTAAGTCTAAGAAATAGTTAAATACAAACCAACTTGATACTGAAGTTTAAAAGAGTACATTAATCTAGACCATGTGATTAATTTACTTACTTCACTTCCTCGACAGAATGAACTTCAGCAAGGTGAGGTTGAAAATAACTTTTACGATCAGCGATAATTTCACCAGAAAAAATCTCCGGACAAATAATATCCTCTTGTTCTTTACAAGTTTTCATACTTAAATCTGATATACGATCAACTATCTGCAAAGAAAGGTTGATTTTCAATGGACCCTGTTATAATTTAAGAGAAAGTTTGAGATGGCACACAACATTATACAAAAAAAAATGAAATATGTACGGTACTTTTTTTAATTCAAATTGTAGTTATAAAAAAAAATATTCTGCATTATCTACAGTTTCTTCACTTTAATAACTTTGTTGAAAATTTAGCACTCAATGTTCCACTGATGTGCGTGGTGAGACTCAAAACAAAGTGCATATATAATTTCAATTCATCATACCTAAAGCACACGAGTAATCCTTAATATTAATACAAGGAAATGGGGAAAGGCTCGAATAGAATTTTAACATTTAGAAACTGACAATTTTAGTCCATCATCGATAAAATTTCTACTTTTACAGCAAAACTTGAAAAGACTATTTTAAATAAGGTAGTAGTGGGTTTGATTTATTTATCTTTTCTCAAGGATATGTCTTACGTCTATCCAGATTAAAAACTACTCTCAAATTCCTGTCCCTCACGATTTTCATTATCCAAATTCCCAATGACAACGTTTATTTTCTATGCTGATAAGCAGAGCGTACAATTCAATTTTTAAATAAAAGTTTTTTCTTTTAATGGCAAAAAGAATAACAAAACTAAAGGAATTTGCTTCATTTTCAAACCATATCATCACTTCCCTAAATGGTTATCAACACACATTATACAAATGGATCAAAAACAGAAAAAATAGTGGGAAGTAAAGAGTATGCTCAGAATTTACTGTATCAAAGCTACCCCTAAAAATATTCCAATGTTCAGTGTAAGACTACATTTAACTTTTTTAAAACAATATTTTCTTCATTTAGCTCCTCTACTATTTTTTCAACTCATATTTACTTTAATACATTCAAAAGGATTTTATGGCACCTGATCCACAACTTCCTTTCCAGCACCAAAACTTTTATATTTTAAATATTTTTCCTAGAAAGTGCTAGTGATGGTTGAGAAACAAAGACATTCAAGTTAAAACATTGAACAAGGATTTAAGAGTTTATCAAGAGATTAGATAGTTTTTCCTTTTTTCTACATAGGAAACACCATTTTGACACATTCTTATTGGAAAAAACTAATTCAATTTGTGATAATTAATAAAAACAAAGTGGATAACATTTCAGTGAAATAAAGTAAACAAGAAAAACTTTATATAAAGTACTTTCTATTTTCACTATATTTCAGTTGAAATATATGATTATAAGAATTCTGAATTTTTTTTTAGAATGAGCGAATAATTATTTACTATATTAATTAGCATTGAACTGTTTTCTTTCGTTATTATTATTTTTTTTTACAACCATGTTGTTGGGCTGTAATTTATGATTGACAAAATCATATCATGCTGAAGCTGGATTGATTCAAATTCTATTGATGTGAATGACACACACACACACAAAAAAAAAAAAAAAAAAAAAAAAACTCCCTCACTAATTACGGAGAGAACTTCCCAGAATTTTCACAAGTCAAGTTATTGTTAATAAATGATTCAGACTAATTTGGATTTTCCTTCTGAGAATTGGGCTTTATGTGTGACCCTCATTTTTTCCAATGCCACTTTTGAGCTAGACGAGACTTGGGACTCTCAGGAGAGTGGATTAGATTAAAGGGTTTCCCAACATGGACTCCGTGAGCGACGTGCAGGTGCTCCACAGGTATTCTTTGAAATTTTACTCAGAGACAAAAAAAAAAAAAAAAAAAAAAAAAAAAAAAGTAAATTGGTAACTACTTCTGACTATTAGGGGATATCAAAGAAAATTATCGTACACTTATTACACGTTGAAATACGTCAGCCACGGGCAATATACGCTTGGTACTGGTGTATGTCAGTATTCAATTAGCGACAACTTGTCAAAAGTGCTGTAAAATATACACGAGTGACCATACATACTGTTTAAGACTTTGTAATAATTATACATTTTACCATTTAAAATGGAAAAGTGGTTAAAAACAAAGAAACATGAAGCAAGAGAAAGTAGTGTACAATTTATTGAAAAGTCCTCGACTTCTTCATTGAAACATTGAAAGAGTACACTTCTAAAACTGCAAAATTTTCTAAAGAGAAAATATGGTGACAGTTATTTGAGTTTTGATTTCACTTGGATTCGTAATGAGGATTTTGCGGTGAATGCGAAACCATTCTTACTAATAGTAGTCTCTTCCCAGCAAAACTTAAACGGCATTTAGAAACAAGGCACTCGCACGTTTTTAGGGGGAAAAAAAATGTGTGAAGCCGAAACAAAACCTTCAATTAGTGATCACAAAAGTGTACTAATTGACTCTTATATATTACCTGAAGAATAGCGAAGCAAGGTGAAATACACACAACAACAGCTACACTGTAGTCGTTAGAATTGACCAGTTTACACAAGACTAAACAGCTCAATATTAGACAATGGTGAGTGCCAAAAAAATCTTTTATATTAGTTTTTGCCATGCATATTTTGCATTATCACAATATTACATATTATTACAATATATATTGTAGTTAGGGCTTCGTAAAAATCTTTTGCACTGCTCGGGGGTTTTTCCACAGGAAAGTGTTTCAAAAAACCCTGGGTTATCTTTATTCTGACAGGAGGAAACAATATGGAAGTTAAGAGCAATAGGGAGGGTTAGATGTTTGTTTAGTGTTTAGTGGATGGAAGTATTATATATATATATATATATATATATATATATATATATATATATATATATATATATATATATATATATATATATATATATATATATATATATATATATATATATATATATATATATATATATATATAACTCTCACATCCTTTCCCACAATCGTGGGGTGGTGTCTACAGCAAGCCACATCCATTCCCAGCAATCATTCCCTCACCATTCTTTTCCACTCACTCCAATCCTTCGTCAACCGCACATCCTCCTCCCAGTTCATCCCTCTAAAACTCCTTGATCCCACTCATCCAAACTCCCCTCGATCTCCTCCTACCCTCCACCTACCTATTTTGCCAGTCTCTCCTCATTCATCATACAAACACGCACAAACCACCTCAGCGTGCTCTGTTCAACTATCCCACCCATACTCCTTTTCTAACCACACATCTCCCTTTTTCTAACATTCCTGAATCTATCCTTCTATCTATACCACACGCCGACCTCAGACCCTTCATTTCGAAAACGTCAACCTTTTCCCTTTTCCTCGCATTCAACCTCCATACTTCGCTCCCACATATAACCACAGGTATACAGCATCTCTCAAACATTTTCACCTTCATCTCTCTTGGTAACCTTTGTCTACAACAAATATCCCTCAAACCTCCCAACACCTTCTCTTATTCTGTGCCACACTTCATCACCATCACTACCACCCACTCCCCAAAATTCACCCCCAGATATTTAAATGAGTTAACCCACTCCAGTCTCTCCCTCCCCACTTTAATTTGCGTTTCGTCTCCTCCATCCACATCCCTCTCTCCTCTCTTCCCATTTTTCATCAACATTTTACTCTTACCAGCATTTACTCTTAAGCCCAACTCGTCACATCCTTTTACAAACTCTTCCAATGGTACCTTTAAACTTCCCTGTGTTTCCGTCAAAATTACATCATTCGCATCTCATAAACCCTGTTGCTCCCTCATTCTCACTCCTCAACCCGCCCTTTCTATCATTCTCACAACTTTGTCAATAATAAATTAAACCCAGGCGATATTACACATTCCTGCTTTAACCCATTATTCACATAAAAAAAACTCTGTCTGCATTATATTTACTCTTACAGACGCTGTACTATTCCTATAAAATACTCTAATACCATCTACTACCTTCTCCTCGATTTCATACTCTCCCAAAACTTCTCATTCTTTACTCCTGTCTACCCTATCGTAGGCTTTTTCCAGCCTCCCCTGTAAATAACTGGGATTATAGGGTTCCTTATAAAGGGCTGCCTGATCAAAGGCAAAAGGTACCAGTTTTTAACCTATACATCTGCCGAGAAAAGAGCATAGGATAAAACAAAGATCCATATTATGAAAAAAAAGGAAGTTATTGAGTTCAGGCAAAGACTTTGGAAGAGGAAGGAAAAGTAGTGTAACATAAAATATGAGAATGGAAAATGAGAGAAATCATAAATAGGGCGCTAAATAAAACTTAAATGGGCAATAACATGCATCTTTGCAGATATCCTTACAGAATATTTGAACTCCCTCATAACGTTTAGGTGAGCTTATTAACGAGGAAAATAATTAAATAATAATAATAATAATAATAATAATAATAATAATAATAATACATATGATAACAAATGAGATATGGAACCTTTGAATAGAGATTAATTTTACTGATTAAAACTCACTTCATCATTACCGACTTTTTCTTCATGACAGACGTCTTCCGATACTTCATTTTCAAAGTCCTTTGCTTGTTCTGTTATAAATTGTCTTATCCTCTCAATCCACAAGTAGATCACACTTTCACCAATGTTCTCTCTGAAATTATAAAACTAGGATTACAGCTACAACAAAAAAAAAAAAAAAAAAAAAAAAAAAAAAAAAAAAAAAAAAAAATTTAAACTTACAAATATATTTCTTCTAAATAGCTGTCAACAGTTTTCCTTTTTAATCCTTTAAGCCATGGAGCACTCAAAGAATAAGTTGGTGGAGCTGAATTTGGATATTCAGGTGGAAAAGAAAACTGAAAAGAAAGACATCAAAATGAAATCACATATGATATGAGTCGAATTTTCTGGATAGCAACAACGATCAGTAACATTTAAAAAAAAAAATTCTACATATTTTTATCCTATTTTGAGGAGTTACACGTTAACATTTACAAAATATTTACACTTAAGCCTTAAGGTAAAGCATAAATAAGTTATGCAGCAGAAAAGACGTTTTTATTATGAAGTAACAATACTGATCAATAAAAATTCCTAATTCTTTAAATACTGTCTTCTTTTGAAGAGAATCTCCGTATCTTATAAATCAATCACAAATATAAATTTCTTACTTCCTGACAAGATACAAATGATTAAATATCTTTTGATTTTGTTGGTTTAAATATATTTTCAGAATTCTAGATCTTTAAATAAGAAAAATAAATGGATTTACCTCTAAAATTGCTTTTTCATTCTCGTTAATCTCTACTGAATAGGAATTAAGGTTTGAATCTTCAGAATGAAAATCTGTCCCATAGATGGAAGAAAGAGCTTCAATTTCATCTTTCTGATGATAAAAAATTAAAATTAATAAATTTCTGTTAATAAAATAGTACACACACACACACACAAAAAAAATAACCTTTTACTCTCCTCTATATGCCCCGATTTAATTCGTGTCAAAATAGCAAGTATACTATATAAAGAACAAAAGGTTTTAAACAATGAGTAAACAAATCCCGATAATATATCCTAATAAAAATATTGAACAAAAACTAACCAAATGAAAAAATCAATTTATGCCAGTAGAACAATTCTCAAGTATACAAAATTGCAACGAAATGTGGCTAAATTTTCAAAAGATTTTCCTAAACTTTATGTAATACAAATGGTCCTATAATATATTTCTGGAAAATCCCAGTTATCAAAATAAAAGACAAAAATAAAGAATAACATTTGTGAAGCAAATACGATAATGCAGAAAGACACTATCATGGCTTACTGATTTCCTTACAAATCACAGTAGAAGTTAAGAATGTCCCCAATGTGACAAACTGCTGTCAGTAACACATCGAATCATCAATAAGTAACCTTGTATTAGAATGTTAAAATATCCCCACCATTAAAAGCTATGTAGTTGTGATTGGGAAAACCTGAGAGTTATGGCACAATATCTTTTCTACTAATACATCTCCCAGGAAAGGTATGATTCAAATACTATCAAATACATGCTAAAGGATGCTGGAGCCTCATCATTTATCATTCATATGATTCCCTGTATGAAAGTGAGAACCATGGCACCAGATCTTCTCAATCAATCTACCTCCTATGGAATATAATGTCCAGATACTGTCAAGGAGACATACTAAGGGTGCTAGAGTTCCATTTGGTAAATTTTGTTGGTTAAAAGTTTGCAACCATGTTTGAAGGCAAATGTCAAAACAACTAAAAGGGCTTAGGAGCTGAAAATCGGAATTGTGAAGACAATGCAAATTAATAAACAGCTAAATTAGCAGTTACCAAAATGAATAGGTTTGGAGTTACTGGCTAATAAATTTTGATTTCATAATGTTGCTACAACGAGACATGGCCATTTTAGAATCAAAATGTCAAGAACTTATGGTTTTTGGAGATTTAGCAGATTGAAACACAATCTATGACTGAAAAAACAGCTCCTTAAGCTTCAGTATTTTCTTGTAAGTCAATTCACAGAATAGATTCTGTTTCAATTATTATAAGATATTTTGAGCTATAATATTGCAGAACTTTGTTTGAAAGATGAAAGTATACTAAAAGTGTCAGAAAACTGAAGATGCTCACACAGAGAGGATCTTCTAAATATGAATATTTGATATGGGATGATCTTCTGTCCATTTTCCAAATATGTAATTTTGAAAAGTGATAACATTCTATCTAGACTAGAATCCCTCAGAAGTTGGATAACTGTTTTATGTTAAAGTATTTCTTAATAAAACTCTAATTTTTCTCACAATATTTAAGTATCAGTAACATTATGATGTATTAGCCTAACTGCCTACCTGCTTTGAAAAATTATCTTCAGTTATTGCTGTGTACATTTTCTGAAAGGAAAAAAAAAAAAAAAAAAAAAAAAAAAAAAAAAAAAAAATATATATATATATATATAGGAACCGACCGGGGCCCCGGCCCCGGCCAATCCCGGCCATTTTTACTGACCCCGGCCCCGGCCCCGGCTAAAAATCAGGGAAAACCGGGGTTGCCGGCCGGGGTTAAAATGGCAAATTATACAAAAATTAAATTTTTTTAAAAAAATTTTCAGCTGATTCTGCTGAAACTTTCAGTGTATATAGATTTTTTACCGGTAAGAAAAGTCCATTTCTAGCGTTTTTCCGAGTCTATTACGGTTAAAAGTTTTTTTTTTTTTTTTTTTTTTTTTTGTGGAAATTTTACCCTTTTTCAATAGAATGGCGGTGCCAAACCACTTTTTAGAATGAGCTGAAAGTTGGACTATTTATTCAAAATTATATGGGCTACAAAAGCCTCTAATAGACTTTTGTTCCCAGAGTTATAGAAAAAATGTTATAAGCCAAAAACTGACCAACTATAGAAAAAAAAAATTTTTTGAACTAAAAAAATCCACCTTTTCAGACAAAATCTTTTTTAAAAAAATGCAACTATAACATTTCCTATTTTTGATGTGTATAGAGGAGGGGTGGGGCTACAAATTCCTCTATGTACTTTATTCGATGAGATTCGTTGGTTTTGAGATATAGCCTTCAAAAAGGTCCATTTTTGGCCAAATTTCAAAAATTCCCAAAGTTTGAGAGGCTATATCTCGCTTCAAACAAAGGGCATTTAAAAATGCACTAAATAAAAATTGTTGCCCTGTTCCTCTTCTAAACAATATTCACAAATAAAAAAATAGTAGGTAGCATTTTTTTTAAAATAATTTTTTCCTCCAGAAGGGTACGATTTTTGCAATTTTTTTTTCAAGTGCTTTTAACTTTTTTCTAGACGTGATATCAAAAATCTATTCCCACCAATGCAAGAAATTTGGGCAAAGGTATTCAGTTAAATTTTCAGCTCGTGGACCAGTGGTTTGATCCAGTTATTCATTTTTTTCAACTTTGGGTCCAAATAAGTTTCAAACCGTTATAGACTCAAAAAAATGCTCGAAATCAACTCGGAACTTCGTGAAAAAATTCACATACTTTGAAAATTTCAGCTCAATCAGTCAAAAATAAAAAAAATTTTTTTAAACAAAATATAAGATAATTAAGATTATTTTCTTTTCTGATTCTTTTGACCGCTCCTTTTCTGCTAGTGAATGTTCATCTTTGTGTTTTGATTTTAGATACTCCAAAAAGATTTGGTTGAAATTTTTTTACTTGTAGCACCCGGAGGTTCTCTTCTAATTTTCTGACTGCAGACGTTACATTTAGCTATTTCGAGCCTATCCTGAAACATTGTAAAGTATTCAAATACTGCAGAAGCTGATCTTTTAGCCATATTGACTGAAAGTATAAACAAAATAATAATTTTTAAATAATGCAGCTAAATGATACAAGTTTGATACATAGCAATAAAATAACAATATGTTTAAATACAGGTTAAATTGATAATTTTATATCTTACATTTTTTCAAACTTTACCTTTGGGTCTTACCTAGGTAAACGTGTTAAATCACTATTATGAATTAGAATAATTTTTTTTTTTAATTTTTGTACTTTTTTTAAACTTTAAATATACAAAACAGTAATTTTCTGATTTTTTTTTTAGAGAAAATGCTTATAATCATTAATTTAAGTGAATGTTGCCTATTCTACTCCTTCCTTACAATTAAATAAACCTTATATCTAATTTTCTTAACCTAAAATTTCAGTGCTTTTGACCTCTTTACAAATTTTAGGAAACCCCGGCCATAACCCCGGCCCCGGCCCCGGCCAAATTTGGGTGACCCCGGCCCCGGCCAAATTCCAGCCCCGGTCGGTTCCTATATATATATATATATATATATATATATATATATATATATATATATATATATATATATATATATATATATATATATATATATATATATATATATATATATATATATATATATATATATAGTATATATATATATATATATATATATATATATATATATATATATATATATTTCAGTATCAATAACATTATGATGTATTAGCCTAACTGCCTACCTGCTTAGAAAAATTATCTTCAGTTATTGCTGTGTCCATTTTCTGAAGAAAAATAAAAATTATATATATATATTTCAGAGGTGGACAAGAGCGCAAGTTGTGCTTTAGGAAAATGACTACTCTTGTGCTTCACTATTTTTTAAAAACGAGTATAAAGAATGATCAACAATATTTGCTAAGTTCTGTGATGTCATTGTGGAAATATATGTTAAATAATGATTAATGAATATGTTCTAAGAATCAGAACTGACAAAGTTGTAAACAAACACAATCAGAGTGTTTTAAGAAGTTTTTTTTAGCTTATTTTAAAGGTAAAACTTGCCTCTATTATTATTCATTGGGTAAATGCATTTTTATATTTATAACTTATGAGTATTATATGTAAAAAGTGAGAGTGCATGTGTAGAGTATGGACTGACTGGAGCCCCAGCTAATAATCAGGGAAAACTGGGGCTTACCTGCTGGGGTTAAATGCAAATTATACTTATAAATGGTAGATTAAATCAAACAAAATATAAGAAAATTAAGATTTTAATTCCATTATTCCTTTTTAACATCCTGGGTGAGGCAAAATGAATGCAACATAAAAGAGGAAACATACAATTCATTCACTTAAATCACTATTCAGTATCAGAATCTTCTTGAACATTTACATCATAAGTTTTAGAATTTGGGGGAATGAAATGTTCAGGAACAGAGGGCAGTGATAACTTTATATCTTACATTTTTTCAAGCTTTAACAACCTAAGTAAACCTGTTGAATCACTATTATGAGTCAGAAAAATATCTTTTCAAACTTTTATTATACAAAATCTGTAATTTTCTAATTTCCCCCCCCCTGAAATTGAAATCATTAATTTAAGTGAATGTTGGCTATTCTACTCCTTCCTTATAATTAAATTAATCTCAATTAAAATTATATCTAATTTTCTTAACCTAATTTTTCAGAGTTTTTGACAGCTTTACAAATTTTAGGCAACCCTGTCCCAATCAAATTTGGGAGACCCCGGCCCAAGCCCCAGCAAAATTCCAACCCTGGTCAGTCCCTAGTGTAGTGCAAATAAAATTAAAAACAAAAGTGTAATATGAGACGTAATAGTAAGTGAATCAGTTTTGAGGTGAACCTAGTTTAGAGGCTAGTGGAATACAGGGTAGGGTTTCAAGTAATTATATACTTCCTTTTGGGTCTATCCATTTTTTCCGTACCGCTGATGGCCGCTCAATAAATTAAAATTAACTAAATAACTTCTAAAAAATTAATCAATATATATATATATATATATATATATATATATATATATATATATATATATATATATATATATATATATATATATATATATATATATATCAAAGGTATGATTATAACAAAAAAAAAAAAAAAAAATAATAAAATTGTGCGGTATATACCGGTGTGTGTATGTGTGTGTGTATGTGTGTGTGTATATATATATATATATATATATATATTATATATATATATATATATATATATATATATATATATATATATATATATATATATATATATATATATTATATATATTTACTTTGCGCTGTAACTGTGATTGTTCAGAAGAAGAGAGATTTCTTCGGAAACTTTGTTTGAGATGTTGTAATTTCTGCCTTTTAATGACATTTTTATTTCAAGCCCAGAAAGTTTTCTTAAAATATTTTTCATTGGGATTCATACCCGATCGCAAGCTGACATCTTGAATGAAGTTCTGGGTCCGGAAGGATGATAAAAATATATGTAAACATCATCGTTCTCCACACTTATTTCTTCTACCTTTCCAATCCACCATTGGTCATCATATATGCAAGGTACTGTGTCATTTATCTCTAAACTTAATGAAACAATTTTGCTGATAAAGTGATCTTCGTAAACGTTGGTTTTTGAGGTTGGATAGCACCTAATTATGTTCTCTGAAAGTGGAAAGAATTAGTGAAAGTTTCTTGTTCCCATAATTCTCAAACAATTTTCATATCTCGTTTTAAGTCTTTCAATGTGTTCATGAATAAGTTATTCCTCTTAATTTCTCTTTGCAGAATGAATATATTTGGTCAATATTAAGAATTTGGTGTGTTGTTGTTCTTTGTAAGCTGACTTTGCTTAATTAACGCTTTGTTGTTCCTCCAACCCCATCACAGGCATTTTTCCCGTGGCAAGATGCAAAGAAATACCATTTAGCTTTTAATGCGAAATCTTTTTGGTGATGGCAAGTGTTAACAAAATTTTTTTAATTCTTATACTGGCTACCACTTCCATCTGAAAATATACTAGCTTTTCAACTTTAGGCAAATTATGTTTAATATATATATTTTACTATATATGTTAGGAAGACGTGAACAACTGATGTGTTGTGCTCTAAGTAGTTACTTAAAGCACAAAGAGAGTGACTTCTTAATTTACTATTTTCATCTCTAAAATATAGAACAACTGTAATGTTGTGCTTTACTGTGCTCCACTGTAAACTGCGGAAGAATTCCTGCTCATATCATACATGTTTGAGCTTGAAAATATTGATGAGTAATATATATATATATATATATATATATATAGGAACCGACCGGGGCTGGAATTTGGCCGGGGCCGGGGCCGGGGTCACCCAAATTTGGCCGGGGCCGGGGCCGGGGCCGGGGTTATGGCCGGGGTTTCCTAAAATTTGTAAAGAGGTCAAAAGCACTGAAATTTTAGGTTAAGAAAATTAGATATAAGGTTTATTTAATTGTAAGGAAGGAGTAGAATAGCCAACATTCACTTAAATTAATGATTATATGCATTTTCTCCAAAAAAAAAATCAGAAAATTACAGTTTTGTATATTTAAAGTTTAAAAAAAGTACAAAAATTAAAAAAAAAATTATTCTAATTCATAATAGTGATTTAACACGTTTACCTAGGTAAGACCCAAAGGGAAAGTTTGAAAAAATGTAAGATATAAAATTATCAATTTAACCTGTATTTATATATATCATTGTTATTTTATTGCTATGTATCAAACTTGTATCATTTAGCTGCATTATTTAAAAATTATTATTTTGTTTATACTTTCAGTCAATATGGCTAAAAGATCAGCTTCTGCAGTATTTGAATACTTTACAATGTTTCAGGATAGGCTCGAAATAGCTAAAATGTAACATCTACAGTCAGAAAATTAGAAGAGAACCTCCGGGTGCTACAAGTAAAAAAAATTTCAACCAAATCTTTTTGGAGTATCTAAAATCAAAACACAAAGATGAACATTCACTAGCAGAAAAGGAGCGGTCAAAAGAAACAGAAAAGAAAAAAATCTTGAATTTTCTTATATTTTGTTTGAAATTTTTTTTATTATTTGACTGATTGAGCTGAAATTTTCAAAGTATGTGAATTTTTTCACGAAGTTCTGAGTTGATTTCGAGCATTTTTTTGAGTCTATAACGGTTTGAAACTTATTTGGACCCAAAGTTGAAAAAAATGAATAACTGGGTCAAACCACTGGTCCACATGAGCTGAAAATTTAACTGAATACCTTTGCCCCAATTTCTTGCATTGGTGGGAATAGATTTTTGATATCACGTCTAGAAAAAAGTTACAAGCTCTTGAAAAATTTTTTGCAAAAATCGTACCCTTCTGGAGGAAAAAATTATTTAAAAAAAAAAAACGCTACCTACTATTTTTTTTTTATTTGTGAATATTGTTTAGAAGAGGAACAGGGCAACAATTTTTATTTAGTGCATTTTTAAATGCCCTTTGTTTGAAGCGAGATATAGCCTCTCAAACTTTGGGAATTTTTGAAATTTGGCCAAAAATGGACCTTTTTGAAGGCTATATCTCAAAACCAACGAATCTCATCGAATAAAGTACATAGAGGAATTTGTAGCCCCACCCCTCCTCTATACACACCAAAAATAGGAAATGTTATAGTTGTATTTTTTTTAAAAATTTTGTCTGAAAAGGTGGATTTTTTTTAGTTCAAAAAAATTTTTTTTCTATAGTTCTATAGTTGGTCAGTTTTTGGCTTATAACATTTTTTCTATAACTCTGGGAACAAAAGTCTATTAGAAGACTTTTGTAGCCCATATAATTTTGAATAAATAGTCCAACTTTCAGCTCATTCTAAAAAGTGGTTTGGCACCGCCATTCTATTGAAAAAGGGTAAAATTTCCACAAAAAAATAAAAATAAAAAAAATACTTTTAACCATAATAGACTCGGAAAAACGCTAGAAATGGACTTTTCTTACCGGTAAAAAATCTATATACACTGAAAGTTTCAGCAGAATCGGCTGAAAATAAAAAAAAAAAAATAAAAATTTGTATAATTTGCCATTTTAACCCCGGCCGGCAACCCCGGTTTTCCCTGATTTTTAGCCGGGGCCGGGGCCGGGGCCGGGGCCGGGGTCAGTAAAAATGGCCGGGGTTGGCCGGGGCCGGGGCCCCGGTCGGTTCCTATATATATATATATATATATATATATATATATATATATATATATATATATATATATATATATATATATATATATATATATATATATATATATATATATATAGATCAACTTTTTAAAAGTTATTTATATATATGTAGATCAACTTTTTAAAAGTTATTGAGTTAATTTTGTCATTTACAGTAGTTATAATGATACATTCTTATGTATTTTAACCTTAAAATTAAATTTTTTTAACATTGTTTTTATTTCTCCTTGATGCCACACTATTTCATTTGTCTATGTATTGTCTTGAACTATAATAATAGGTATCATAATTTTTTTTTTTTTTTTTTTTTTTGCATTTTTGAATGGCTGTATTTCCTAAAACAAGCAAATACCAAAGTTAATATTGCAGGTGAAGGAACATCTATGGTAGTAGTATAATGTGCAAAAATTTCAGATTTTTAGCACTTACCCCATCAGAGATACAAGGGTTCAAAGTTACCGATTTTCCGAAAAATTGATTTTTGAACACCCTGTAAATTGTTTTAAAAATATTTATTCAACTTCAAATAAGATTTAAGTTAAACCCTACTTTAGTATGTATCATCACACAAAATTTTATATCGTCAAATTATTTCCTTCTTTTAATAATACACCCACAAAAATGGAAATTTCTTCGATTTTTAACACAATTTTTCGGATTCATTTTCATGGTGAAATATTATTTTACAAAAAAAAAAAAAACAAGAAAGGCCAAATGTACCTTAAAGTATCCCTAACAAATCAATCTCTATGAAATTTGGTATAAGAATTACCAATATGGAGATATGACATAAAATGTTAGCCTCTATTAAGTGATAAATTTGGCTCCACCTGGTCAAACATTTTGGCTCACCCTGTTACAACCAGAGAATCTACAAAAACGAATGGTGGTTTTGAACTTTCCAGGGATAACATTAACGCCATGCAAAATATAAAAGTTTTAAAAAATTATCGAGCGGCCAACTTCCATTATTTTGGTTCAGAAAAAATGGATAGACCCTTTTTGGAGTACAATGACAGACTAAGGACTCTGCAACTTGCTAAGGTTATACAGATTTAAAATAGTATGGTAATAATAATTCTCATTATTACTTCCTATTGCTATTAGTAGAGTAGTCAATCGAGGATTTAATGCCTTTTTTTTTTTGCAAAAAAAAATAGTACATAATAATTTGGAGTAAAGTTATTTAAATTTAAAGTGCAAGTGGTTCATTATTAATAAATAAATAATAAGTAGTCTTCATTTACCTAAGCTACCCTAAATATTTAATATATATATATAAAATTTTAAAAAAAAACTGAAAAGGATGGGAGTGGGGGGTTGGAACTAAACCACTTGCATGGAGTAAAATTAACCACTGAGAAATTTTTAAAAATAGTTATTCAGTAGTTTTTTTTTATTAATATAAGACTATGGACCGACCAGGGCCCTGGCCATTTTTACTGGGAAATCAGGGAGAACCAGGGTTTGCCTTCTGGGGTTAAAATGGCAAATTATATTTATTAATGGTGGATTAAATCAAACAAAATATAAGAAAATTAAAATTTTTTTCTTGTTTTTTCAATTTTTTCTGTTTCATTTGCCTGCTCATCTTTTACTAGTGAATGTATATTTTACATAATGGAAAATAAAAGTACTTTAATACTTTTATTAATTTTGTTTATTTTTTCTTGAATTTTTTGAGATATATGCCTCCAACAATATACTAGTACAAAGAAAAAGAGGCCAAACTTACACCAAGAAGAAAACCACCAGCAGAAACTTTGAGATCTATAAGACTTCAATAAAAGGGTAAGCAAAATTCATATAGTTTTTTATATGCTGATAAAAACTAACAGAATTTGCCCTTTATATAGTCCAATAGGACTATATTAGTTAACAGAGAGGAGGTCCCAATATTAATTTCTTATTTTACAATCTCTACAATTTGATAATTTAATATACTAAAAAAAATATACGGGTCTTTCCAAGCCACTTCAACACGACATTTTCCCTGACCCCTTTCGATTTGTATAAAAAGTGGCACACTAACAGATCTTGTTGAGAAAATATAAATGGCGTTTATTGCAGGTCTCTAGCTCATACGGTTCAGAAAATATGACCTTTGAAACTTTGGTCAAAAATGTCAATTTTCAGAGAGTAGCTAGGTCAAAATAATGTGCGTCAAGTACTTATCGATATAAATACTTTTTTACGATAGTATCGAAAAAATATCGATGATATTTTCAAACCCGATATATCGAAATATTGATATTTTATACTCAATATCGAACCATCGATATTTTTTTTTTTTACTTCTAGAAATTTTTAGTAGTTTTCTGCTCCTTTATAAAATAAAATTTGTGGTATTTTTCATGTGCATATATATATATATATATATATATATATATATATATATATATATATATATATATATATATATATATATATATATATATATATATATATATATATATATATATATATATATATATTGTACCATATCTCGCATGATGCAGGGTGGTGTCAATTGAAAAAAAGTTTTAATATTCCTGCAATCATACGTGGGAAGAAAACTTAGTTGAAAAGGATTGCCAGCCTTTTGAACCATACTAAGAACTATTCTTCATTTGACTCGACTGCGACGAAATAATCATACTTTATTGATCAGAAGTTACTTCTATCTTAATTCCTTCTTTTTTTCTTTTAATATATAATTTTCCATTTTACTGCCGAAAGTACGTTGAGTCAAAAGATGTGTTGCTTCACAAAAAATAATTTTATTGAATTTCTGTTAATTTACTTTCAAAAAAAAAAAACTGAAAATTTATAACGATAAATAGATTTTTTTTATTTTACTTTGGTCAATATCATTCTTCTTATCAACAAACTCTGCAACCTCAGGAAGAAGATCTTAAAGCTTCAGATCCAACAGCCTACCCTTCTGCTCTCTTCTCTTCTTTTTTCTTCTCTTCTCATCTCTTTTCTTCTGATCGACTTCCTTATGATGTTTCTGACTTTCTTCTTCCCATCTTCTTACAGCCACATCCACTCTCGACGGCAGTCGAATCATCTATACAGTATATATGGGTCAGACCTCGGTTTAAACCAGCAAAATATTTAAAAAACTACAGAACGTACATAAAAAAGGATTATATTTTTGGAATCCTTGTCGAATTTCAGTTAGGAAAAGTGTAAAATAAATTTTAAAAAAAAATTGTTTTTGTACGACAACTTGCACACTTTTAAACGCTTGCTTTGGCTTACACACTTTTAAACGCCAGGTATATCAGGTCACATCATCCATTAACTATTCTCCTGCTCTGGTGGAGGTTGGTAAGCCCTCGGCTTTTGCTCACCAGAGGAGACAAAAACAGTAATATATATATATATATATATATATATATATATATATATATATATATATATATATATATATATATATATATATATAATATATATATATATATATATATATATATTTATTTTTTTTTTTTTATTTATTTATATTATATATATATATATATATATATATATATATATATATATATATATATATATATATATATATATATATATATATATATATATATATATATATATATATATATATATATATATATAATATATATAATTGAAACGATATTTTCTAAAACCGATATATCGATAGTATCGAGGGCAATTTGATATTTTAAAAAGTTATCGATAATCGATATTTTTTTAAAAATCAGCATTCCTACTTCTATATAGGGATGCTGCAAAAGTTTCAATATATATCGATATAAATACTTTTTTACGATAGTATCGAAAAAATATCGATGATGTTTTCAAACCCGATATATCGATATTTTATCCTCCGTATCGAACCAACGATATTTTTTTTTTACTTCTAGAATTTTTTTGTAGTTTTCTGCTCCTTTATAAAATAAAATTTAAGCAAAATTTGTTTTATTTTTCATGTGCGCATATATATATATATATATATATATATATATATATATATATATATATATATATATATATATATATATATATATATTATATATATATATAATATACCTTATATATCGATATTTATTCGAATTTTTAAAAATATCGATATTTTGATGGCAGTAGGTCTCGTCTCGCGGACACGCTCTTTTATAGGTTAGGCCTCTATTTTCGGCAACTTCGGTAGTTCAGGTTATGATAAATCGAACTAAGTTCGCTTTAAACCTAATTACAATAATAGCATACATGAAATGAAAACTAAATAATAACAATATAAAAAAAATTTGAATTGGCATCTCGATGTTTCGAATTATAAATATCGATATTTTC
>SEYY01017603.1:5000-15119 GCA_009176605.1 Armadillidium nasatum
ATGTATGAAGATAGACAGCGGTGGAGAAGTTTACTTCGGGACATCTAACAAGGGGGACATCTAACAAGTGCTTGCACTTACAGGAGAATGTTGAGAAAATATATATATATATATATATATATATATATATATATATATATATATATATATATATATATATATATATATATATATATATATATATATATATATATATATATATATATATATATATATATATATATATATATATATATATATATATATATATATATTGATGCTTTTTTTTGTGTATTTTGAGATTTACTTAAATTTAACACTTCGAACGAGTTCTGAAAGATCATAAGGTATTGTGGATACACATACACACCTTAAGACACATACCTTCACACGCACTCACACTCATGGAGAAACACACAAACACACACACAGAGACAAACAGTCTTATTCCTCAGAGAAGTTCTGCAACGCGTTCGCAGACAAACACGAAGACGCTCTAAAAAACTCGTTTGCCTCAAAATTTCTTTCTTAATATTATCCTTTTGTTACTAAGTCAAAGTTTAGATATTATTATCATTATTATTATTATTATTATTATTATTATTATTATTATTATTATTATTATTATTATTATTGTTATTGTTATTATTATTATTATTATTATTATTATTATTATTATTATTATTATTATTATTATTATTATTATTATTATTATTATTTACATAATTGTTATTTTTATTATTCTCATTATTATTATCATTATTGTTATTATTATTATTATTATTATTATTATTATTATTATTATTATTATTATTATTATAATTATCATTTGTATTTTTATTATTATTAGTAGTATTAGTAGTAGCAGTAATATTAGTATTATTCTCATTATTATTAGTAGTAGTATTAATAGTATAATTATTATTATTATTTTTACATTTTTTAATCTCAAAAAATTATACAAAACAATCGTTAAAATAATGTGATTTGAAATAAATATTAATATTTATATAAATATATAATAATAATAATAATAATAATAATAATAATAATAATAATATTAATAAAATGTGACGTATTGGCGTTGTTTACAACAACTTTCTGAACTTAGCAAGCCGGCAACTTTCGCAGACACTAAAGAACGTCCCCTGAAGAAGCTTTGCTGTGATTTATTGAGGTTTGCTTCAAGAAGCATTTGTATCAGTTTCAATGTTGCTCAACAAATACCCAAAACATTAAGCAGAACATTATCTCACACAAATACGTAAGACAGTAGCTAGCGAAATTGTCTATCATCAACAATATTATTAATTTGTACATCAACTTTAATCACTTGCAATATGTTTGCGTCCTTGAATTTACCTAAACCAATCTCACAAAGAGAAAAAAATTAAAAAATTGAAAATTCATACCTAATAATTTAACTCAAACCATTTTAATAATATATATATATATATATATATATATATATATATATATATATATATATATATATATATATATATATATATATATATATATATATATATATATATATATATATATATATATATATATATATATATATATATATATATATATATGTAAGCATATGGTCGAGTAATATCATAATACAGGAGGAAAACGCTATGGTTTGGTCTTCTTCGACTGATGCGGCTCTTCAATTTCTGGAGAGCTTCACAATAATGATCAGAGTTTAGAGTCGTGCCCTTTTTTGGCAGATATTCCAAATAGACGAGGCCCTCAACATCTCAGAATGCTGCCAGCATGAGTTTACCAGTCGAGGGTTGAGCCTTTAAACTTTCGTATAGGATGGGTGAGTTTGGGTGTCTGAATTCCATAAAGGCTCGTTTTCCTTTTAGATCGCAATGGTGGATCCAACTTTCGTCTCCCGTTAAAATGTTTTGAAGAAATTCTGCCTACCTTTGAAATAAACAAAAATTCAATCCCTGCACATGCTTCAACAAAGTATCACTATTAGTTTCCATTTTTCTATTGCTGCACAACAATGAAAACAAATAACTATACTTTTCGATTGTCAAATCTATTCTACAAGCTTCAATATTTATATATATCTGTTTCCGTTGCTAAGTAATACATCAAGAGGAGTTATTTTTCAGTGTGCCCTCATATATATATATATATATATATATATATATATATATATATATATATATATATATATATATATATATATATATATATATATATATATATATATATATATATATATATATATATATATATATATATATATATATATATATATATATATATATATATATATATATATAGGCTTAGGTATAGAATGTTTCTTAGTTTCCATATTTTTATATCGATATTTTGAAATTTCGATTTTAATCGGTATCTCATTGCAACGTTTTTTGTATAGGTTAGGCCTGTATTTTACGGCAACTTCGGTAGTTCAGGTTATGATAAGTCGAACTAGGTACGCTAGAAAACTAAATAATAATAATTATAAAAATAATTAGAATAATATTTGAATAGGCATATCGATGTTTCGATATATCGATATTTTCGAATATCGATATTTTCAAAACATCGAAACTCAGAAACATTCTATACCTTTACCATATATATATTATATATATATATATATATATATATATATATATATATATATATATATTATATAGAGAGAGAGAGAGAGAGAGAGAGAGAGAGAGAGAGAGTGAGGTTAAAAATTGTGAAAATGATGATTCATTAATAAATAATTGGCTTTTGCTTTCAGGTTTTAATTAGGTTGAGATAAGCTTACTAATTTACCATATGTTAAATAAAACCAGAATAGAATAGGTTAAATTACATTTGACTCATTTTCATTAGGTTATATTACGATAGGATGAAGGAGCTTAACCCTTTCGCTGCGTGGGACGTAATAGTACGTCAAGCGTGAGGTATCTTAGCATGACGTGTGACGTAATAGTACGTCATGAAGAAGCTCTGCTCAATGTTAATGTTCGTTATGCTATATATGATTTTTTCTTCTTACTTTGGAGTTCCAATACCTTTTTTGAAGCCATCTGGAGGTATCTGGTATCTTTTCTGATATGTGGGAGGAGTTTTATTAGGATAAAACCATCAGGAATAAGTTAGTATCTTCTCAGCATTAGCGAGCTGAGTGCGTCATATATTTATGCTGGATTTTTATTTCAAGGTCTGCTCTTTTATTACTTTAGTAAATATGAATTTACTATGTACACTTATTACCCCCTTTCCCCTCCTCCATTTCACATTCCCCCATCGTCAACCCCAAAAAAATACAGCCTCGAGTAATTTTTTTTTCTACTTTAGAGAGAAAGAGAAAAAGTGTGAAAATATTCAGTCTCTTCCCAGAATTCGCAAGGGATGTACGTAATGTTTATGAAAGATGACTTGTTTCCAAGATGAAATTCTTATTATATTTGTATCCCCCCTTCCCCTATATAAATATAATTTCCCCATTACCAATTTCAACACACGAGTAAAATTTTTTTCTACTACATGGACTTCTCTCTCTCTCTATCAGTATATATATATATATATATATATATATATATATATATATATATATATATATATATATATATATATATATATATATATATATATATATATATATATATATATATATATATATATATATATATATATATATATATATATATACAGAGAGAGAGATAGATAGATAATAGATAGATAGATAGATAGATAGATAGATAGAGAGCGTTTTCATTTGCTTTCTAACTAATATACATATTCAATTTTCATGGTCGTTTTACTTGGTCTTTCAGAGGTCTCATAAAAGATATATATATATATATATATATATAAAATAAAGATATATAATATTTTATTATATTTAATATTTGGATATAGGTAAGTTTTTACCACATTCTGGTAACTTTAACCGTATAAGTTTCCCGAAATCCTTGTTTTTTTTAATAATTTATCTGATATAAAGGAATCAGAACCTGCATTTATCTGGGCAGTTCAATTTTGGGTAATTGACCATCCAAAGTGTTATGTGAAATACAAAACTTATTTAAAGTAATATTCCATTCAAATTCATTAAATTTAAGAGTGTGAAAAATATAAATGTGAGGCGTTGAAGATAGTGTTATTATATATTTAGATCATGATATATAATGTGATTTAGTATTATATTAATTATTATAGTATATATATTATTTATATATTTTTTTTTTTTTTAACCCTTTCGCTGCGGCATGGAGTATTATTAGTTCACCCGTCACTGACGGAAGAAAACGCTGTGGAAGCAAAACCATATCATTTTCATAGTTTATTATTATCTATAATTAACTATTATTATTATTATTACTATATATATATATATATATATATATATATATATATATATATATATATATATATATATATATATATATATATATATATATATATATATATATATATATATATATATATATATATATATATGAAAGAATAGAAGTAAAAGCATTTTTTTGTACACGAAGCTCTAGGTGTGCTATAATTGGCGATGGGGGAAGGTGGAGTAGAGAGGAAAGGGGGGTAAAAAGATAGTCAGAATTGCATCTTTGAAAAATTATCTTATATAATATTTACGATCTTCTCTCGTCAAATGCCGAAAAGAGACTAAATACTTTCGCACTTTCTAAAAAAAAAGAAAAAAAAAATATTTTATCCGAGGCTATAGAATGGTTGGGGTTGACAATTGGGGAATGGGAAATAGAGATGAAGGGGGTAAAAAGACAGGTTATATATGTAATAGAGTGGAATGGGGGGGTAAAAAGTCACAATTGCATCTTCAAAAAATATTCCGCTCTCGTAAACGTAAATCCCAGCAAAAGACTGAATCTTGCAGGGCTCTCTCTCTCTCTCTCTCTCTCTCTCTCTCTCTCTCTCTCTCTCTCTCTCTCTCTCTCTCTCTCTCTCTCTCTCCCTCTATGTATATATATATATATATATATATATATATATATATATATATATATATATATATATATATATATATATATATATATATATATATATATATATATATATATATATATATCTTTTATGAGACCTCTGAAAGACCAAGTAAAACGACCATGAAAATTGAATATGTATATTAGTTAGAAAGCAAATGAAAACGCTCTCTATCTATCTATCTATCTATCTATTATATCTATCTATCTATCTATCTATCTCTCTATATATATATATATATATATATATATATATATATATATATATATATATATATATATATATATATATATATATATATATATATATATATATATATATATATATATATATATATATATATATATATATATATATATATATATATATACTGATAGAGAGAGAGAGAAGTCCATGTAGTAGAAAAAAATTTTACTCGTGTGTTGAAATTGGTAATGGGGAAATTATATTTATAGAGGGGAAGGGGGGATACAAATATAATAAGAATTTCATCTTGGAAACAAGTCATCTTTCATAAACATTACGTACATCCCTTGCGAATTCTGGGAAGAGACTGAATATTTTCACACTTTTTCTCTTTCTCTCTAAAGTAGAAAAAAAAATTACTCGAGGCTGTATTTTTTTGGGGTTGACGATGGGGGAATGTGAAATGGAGGAGGGGAAAGGGGGTAATAAGTGTACATAGTAAATTCATATTTACTAAAGTAATAAAAGAGCAGACCTTGAAATAAAAATCCAGCATAAATATATGACGCACTCAGCTCGCTAATGCTGAGAAGATACTAACTTATTCCTGATGGTTTTATCCTAATAAAACTCCTCCCACATATCAGAAAAGATACCAGATACCTCCAGATGGCTTCAAAAAAGGTATTGGAACTCCAAAGTAAGAAGAAAAAATCATATATAGCATAACGAACATTAACATTGAGCAGAGCTTCTTCATGACGTACTATTACGTCACACGTCATGCTAAGATACCTCACGCGTGACGTACTATTACGTCCCACGCAGCGAAAGGGTTGACGCGTGGCATTTGTCAGAGGCGTGGGTAATTGACCATCCAAAGTGTTATGTGAAAATACAAAACTTATTTAAACTTAATATTCTATTTAAATTCATTAAATTAAGTGTGAAAAATATAAATGTGAGGCGTTGGATAGTGTTATTATATAATTTAGAATCATTATATGGAAAAGAATCAGACTCCTGCATCATATTATCTGGGTCGTTCCCATATTTTGGGTAATTGACCATCCAAAGTGTTATGTGAAATACAAAACTTATTTAAACGTAATATTCTATTCAAATTCATTAAAAAGAGTGTGAAAAATATAAATGTGAGGCGTGGATAGTGTTATTATATAATTTAGAATCATTATATGCAAAAGAATCAGACTCCTGCATCATATTATCTGGGTCGTTCCCATATTTTGGGTAATTGACCATCCAAATGTTAATGTGAAATACAAAACTTATTTAAACGTAATATTCCATTCAAATTCATTAAACAGAGTGGAAAAATATAAATGTGAGGCGTGAGATAGTGTTATTATATAATTTAGAATCATTATATGCAAAAGAATCAGATTCCTGCATCATATTATCTGGGTCGTTCCCATATTTTGGTAATTGACCATCCAAAGTGTTATGTGAAATACAAAACTTATTTAAACTTAATATTCTTTTAAATTCATTAAACTAAGTGGAAAAATATAAATGTGAGGCGTTGGATAGTGCTTATTATGATAATTTAGAATCATTATATGGAAAAGAATCAGACTCCTGCATCATATTATCTGGGTCGTTCCCATATTTTGGGTAATTGACCATCCAAAGTGTTATGTGAAATACAAAACTTATTTAAACGTAATATTCCATTCAAATTCATTAAACAGAGTGTGAAAAATATAAATGTGAGGCGTGAGATAGTGTTATTATATAATTTAGAATCATTATATGCAAAAGAATCAGACTCCTGCATCATATTATCTGGGTCGTTCCCATATTTTGGGTAATTGACCATCCAAAGTGTTATGTGAAATACAAAACTTATTTAAACGTAATATTCCATTCAAATTCATTAAAAAGTGTGAAAAATATAATGTGAGGCGTGAGATAGTGTTATTATATAATTTAGAATCATTATATGCAAAAGAATCAGACTCCTGCATCATATTATCTGGGTCGTTCCCATATTTTGGGTAATTGACCATCCAAACTGTTATGTGAAATACAAAACTTATTTAAACGAAATATTCAATACAAATTCATTAAACAGAGTGGGAAAAATATAAATGTGAGGCGTGAGATAGTGTTATTATATAATTTACAATCATGATATGCAAAAGAATCAGACTCCTGCATCATATTATCTGGGTCGTTCCCATATTTTGGGTAATTGACCATCGAAAATGTTATGTGAAATACAAAACTTATTTAAACGAAATATTCAATTCAAATTCATTAAACAGAGTGTGAAAAATATAAATGTGAGGCGTGAGATAGTGTTATTATATAATTTAGAATCATGATATGCAAAAGAATCAGAATCCTGCATCATATTATCTGGTCGTTCCCATATTTTGGGTAATTGACCATCCAAAGTGTTATGTGAAATACAAAACTTATTTAAACTTAATATTCTATTTAAATTCATTAAACAGGGGGAGAAAAATATAAATGTGAGGCGTTGGATAGTGCTATTATGAAATTTATAATCATTATATGGAAAAGAATCAGACTCCTGCATCATATTATCTGGGTCGTTCCCATATTTTGGGTAATTGACCATCCAAAGTGTTATGTGAAATACAAAACTTTTTAAACTTAATATTCTATTTAAATTCATTAAATTAAGTGAGAAAAATATAAATGTGAGGCGTTGGATAGTGTTATTATGAAATTTAGAATCATTATATGGAAAAGAATCAGACTCCTGCATCATATTATCTGGGTCGTTCCCATATTTTGGGTAATTGACCATCCAAAGTGTTATGTGAAATACAAAACTTATTTAAACGTAATATTCCATTTAAATTCATTAAAAAGAGTGTGAAAAATATAAATGTGAGGCGTGAGATAGTGTTATTATATAATTTAGAATCATGATATGCAAAAGAATCAGACTCCTGCATCATATTATCTGGGTCGTTCCCATATTTTGGGTAATTGACCATCCAAAGTGTTATGTGAAATACAAAACTTATTTAAACGAAATATTCCAATTCAAATTCATTAAACAGAGTGTGAAAAATATAAATGTGAGGCGTGAGATAGTGTTATTATATAATTTAGAATCATTATATGCAAAAGAATCAGACTCCTGCATCATATTATCTGGGTCGTTCCCATATTTTGGGTAATTGACCATCCAAAGTGTTATGTGAAATACAAAACTTATTTAAACGTAATATTCCATTCAAATTCATTAAAAAGAGTGTGAAAAATATAAATGTGAGGCGTGAGATAGTGTTATTATATAATTTATAATCATGATATGGAAAAGAATCAGACTTCCTGCATCATATTATCTGGGTCGTTCCCATATTTTGGGTAATTGACCATCCAAAGTGTTATGTGAAATACAAAACTTATTTAAACGTAATATTCCATTCAAATTCATTAAACAGAGTGTGAAAAATATAAATGTGAGGCGTGAGATAGTGTTATTATATAATTTAGAATCATGATATGGAAAAGAATCAGACTCCTGCATCATATTATCTGGGTCGTTCCCATATTTTGGGTAATTGACCATCCAAAATGTTATGTGAAATACAAAACTTATTTAAACGAAATATTCCATTCAAATTCATTAAACAGAGTGGGAAAAATATAAATGTGAGGCGTGAGATAGTGTTATTATATAATTTAGAATCATGATATGCAAAGAGAATCAGACTCCTGCATCATATTATCTGGGTCGTTCCCATATTTTGGGTAATTGACCATCCAAAGTGTTATGTGAAATACAAAACTTATTTAAACTTAATATTCTATTCAAATTCATTAAACAGAGTGTGAAAAATATAAATGTGAGGCGTGAGATAGTGTTATTATATAATTTAGAATCATGATATGCAAAAGAATCAGACTCCTGCATCATATTATCTGGGTCGTTCCTATATTTTGGGTAATTGACCATCCAAAGTGTTATGTGAAATACAAAACTTTTTTAAACTTAATATTCTATTTAAATTCATTAAATTAAGTGAGAAAAATATAAATGTGAGGCGTTGGATAGTGCTATTATGAAATTTAGAATCATTATATGGAAAAGAATCAGACTCCTGCATCATATTATCTGGGTCGTTCCCATATTTTGGGTAATTGACCATCCAAAGTGTTATGTGAAATACAAAACTTATTTTAACGTAATATTCCATTCAAATTCATTAAAAAGAGTGTGAAAAATATAAATGTGAGGCGTGAGATAGTGTTATTATATAATTTAGAATCATGATATGCAAAAGAATCAGACTGCTGCATCATATTATCTGGGTCGTTCCCATATTTTGGGTAATTGACCATCCAAACTGTTATGTGAAATACAAAACTTATTTAAACGAAATATTCAATACAAATTCATTAAACAGAGTGGGAAAAATATAAATGTGAGGCGTTGATAGTGTTATTATATAATTTACAATCATGATATGCAAAGGAATCAGACTCCTGCATCATATTATCTGGGTCGTTCCCATATTTTGGGTAATTGACCATCAAAAGTGTTATGTGAAATACAAAACTTATTTAAACTTAATATTCTATTTAAATTCATTAAACAGGGTGGAAAAAAATATAAATGTGAGGCGTTGGATAGTGCTATTATGATAATTTAGAATCATTATATGGAAAAGAATCAGACTCCTGCATCATATTATCTGGGTCGTTCCCATATTTTGGGTAATTGACCATCCAAAGTGTTATGTGAAATACAAAACTTATTTAAACGTAATATTCCATTCAAATTCATTAAACAGAGTGTGAAAAATATAAATGTGAGGCGTGAGATAGTGTTATTATATAATTTAGAATCATGATATGCAAAAGAATCAGACTCCTGCATCATTATCTGGGTCGTTCCCAAATTTTGGGTAATTGACCATCCAAAGTGTTATGTGAAATACAAAACTTTTTTAAACTTAATATTCTATTTAAATT
>SEYY01017604.1:25000-27500 GCA_009176605.1 Armadillidium nasatum
AAATTTCATCGAAGTCATTTCGTTATGAGAATCTTTAAATCCATTCTTGAGAAGGTCTTATATGAAAACTCTTTTAGGTTTTCAGTTTTCAACTTCTTATTGTTTCTTAGTTCTCATATATATATATATATATATTATATATATATATATATATATATATATATATATATATATATATATATATATATATATATATATATATATATATATATATATATATATATATATATATATATATATCTTATATATATCATATATATATATTATATATATATATATTATATATATATATATATATATATATATATATATATATATATATATATATATATATATATATATATATATATATAAAATTAATTAAAACACTGATAAAGTGGTCATTGAGTATTGTTGTTTGTGTTCTTATCCAATTAATAATTGGATTTTTGTTTGTGTTTGTTTAGTATTAATTTCAAGGCGAATATTCGATATATCATGATAGCAATATTTGCGAATTTTGATTTTAGATTGAGAAAGAGAGAGAGAGAGAGAGAGAGAGAGAGAGAGAGAGAGAGAGAGAGAGAGTGTGGGATAATAGAGAGATAGAGAGAGACATAAAGAGAGGATAGATAGATAGATAGAGATAGAGAGAGAGAGAGAAAGAGATAGAGAGAGAGTAAAACGAATAACTATTCAGAAAATTTCATTCCCAAACCTATTAAATAAATGGACATTTATCCCCCCAAATTGCTTTCCTTTCCAATTTAAACTTATGTAAATGGACTGTGGTTTATATTTAAAGTAAACCTTCCTTAATTGCTTTAGAGAAATGTCTGTCCTTTTATGAACACCCAACAGAGAAAGTTTACAGGAAAAAAAATACTACAAGTTTGAGAACCCATTTTTAATTAAGATACAGGTGAGCTAATTTCTTTTTACAGAATTACAAAAAAATGGGAAAGAAAAATTTGAATTTAAATTAGCGTGGTGAGGCATTCTTTAGTAAGAAAGGTATCGCAACTGGCTTACCCATAGAAGGTACCATATATATATATATATATATATATATTATATATATATATATTATATATATATATATATATATATATATATATATATATATATATATATATATATATAATATTAATAAGTAATCGATACACGAATTTGATGTCACATAATGTTTAAAAAAAACTTTTTTTAAAATGTCATTCAAAAAAAACTAAAGAAATTGTAACAAGGCTTTTTATTCTATTTTTTATTTTATTTTATTTTTTTATTTTTTATTTTTTTATTTATTTATTTATTAATTTTTTTTTTTGACATTCGCTTCCATGCGTGGTTACATGATAATCATTTTGAGAACATCTTATTACGACGACACATTTAGTTATATATTAATAACTGAACATTTCGAACGAAAAATCTCTTGCCATTTCACTAGTGAATAATTGAGTCCTGAGTTATTTAAGCAGAAACCTGAAGATCTGAATCAGAAGATCAAATCATATGATCAACTGCCCTGAAAAATGAAATATTGTGTCTATGCCTCAATTCAATACAAAGATCGTAAATCATTTAAAAAAATTTAAGAACCAACGATGCTACTTTAAAGGATTGCACATTCCATTTCAACCACCTCCGATATGTAGTTTGATTTAATTGTACCTCTTTAGTTAATTAAAATTGATTATGAGGGAAAACTAATTTTAATTCATGATTATTGATTATAATGCCGTAAGATAATAGTTTATAATATTGATTATAATTATATATTAGTTTATAATATTGATAATAGTTTATAATAATGATTATAATTAAAATGATTGGTTTATAATATTGATTATAATGCGGTTAGATAATAGTTTTATAATATTGATTATAATTATAATTAGTTTATAATATTGATTATAATGCGGTTATAATAGTTAATGATTAATTATATTAATATAGTTTAATTGATTATAATGCGGTTAGATAATAGTTTATAATATTGATTATAATTATAATGATTAGTTTATAATATTAATTATTATGCTGTTAGATCAAAGTTTATAATATTGATTATAATTATAATGATAAGTTTATAATATTGATTTTAATGCGGTTAGATAATGGTTTATAATAGTGATTATAATATAATTATAATGATTGGTTTATAATATTGATTATAATGCGTTTAGATAATAGTTTATAATATTGATTATAATTATGATTATAATGATTTGATTATAATGCGGTTAGATAATAGTTTATAATATTGATTATGATTATAATTATAATGAATAATTTATAATATTGATTATAATGCGGTTAGATAATAGTTTATAATAATAATTATAATTATAATTATAATGATTGGTTTATAATATTGATTATTATGCGGTTAGATAATAGTTTATAATATTGATTATAATTATAATTAGTTTATAATATTGATTATGATGCGGTTAGATAATAGTTTATAATATTGATTATAATTATAATGATTAGTTTAAAATATTGATTATAATGCGGT
>SEYY01017605.1:0-2500 GCA_009176605.1 Armadillidium nasatum
TCCCAACTACTACGTCTTACACAATACTAGAGGTTGGTCCTGCATTTAATAACCATTTACTTCAGTTGAGTGATTAAAATATCATTCTTTTAAAGTGACTCCCGTCTAACTATTCAAATTTACAGATGGGGAGGGGGGGGGGCGAAATTTCAGTCCAAATTACCAACTGATTGAATTGACTATATCGACACAACGAATCACCAGATGGCATATAAGTCACTTCTCTCTCTCGTAATAAAATCGCCTGTTGGATCATGTCGGAAAATAATTTGGTTAACGAATAGTTTCCTAGACTCTAATAGATCCGAGAAAATTCTGTCATTCTGATGTAAACACGTTTAAAATTTTGTTAAGTATTTTAATCTATTTTTGACCAATGAATTAAGAATAATTTTTAAAAGATTTTATTAATTTTAGACGTAAAAAAATATCATTTGGAAACATTCGAAGGTAATAGTGAAAACTTTTTGGCAAAAATACTTTTATTTATAAAAATAATTATACATTTACAAAGCAGATTTATCTATAAAAGAATAAAACCTGTTATTAAAACCTTAATCTCAAAGAGCACAATGACCATACCCCACAAGATAAAACCTACCATCATATTTACGTTGACATATGATTTTGCAGTTTGAACATCAGGTTTCGAGATTTATATTGTAATTGCCACCTTATGGTTCAAAATTCCCGACTTTTCATTGTTAACATCCCACTTTCCGTTAATAACACTTCAGATAGTGTAGAAAATGCTTATTAATTAAACCATTAACAAGTAGATTTTCTGTATATGAATATATATACTGTAAGCTTTACGATCCTTCTGATATGCATTATGGATCCAAATTAAAAGACTCCATAGGTCGAAACGCTTATATTGAAACTTATTTTAAAGTACAGTATAAAATACTGGAGGCTTTACAATTTTTTAAAATGGTTTGTAGTTTTCAACACCGAAAGACTTTTAATTACAGATTTTCATAAAGAATCCTACAAAAGATTTTTCATTAAAAAGGTACCATAAAAAACTTTTTTTAAATTCGCATTTACGTTTAAATAAATTTAGATGTGAACGTCTTCAATTTTATTTCAATGATAAAATCAGAATTTTAGACAATCTTTTTCAACTTTTAAATTTGATCCAGTATAAAAAAATTATTTACTGAAATGTAGTGTTCTTAATTTGGAACTCATTCATAAACTTTATTACAAATGGCATGATTAGAAAATAAATGTGTTCCTGCCATGATTTTTCCATTAGTTTTATATAGTCCCTTATTTGTGATTTAGACCATAGAGAGAAAGGTGCAAGCTTCAAAGTGATGAGCAGCATAAAGTCGACCTCAAACATAAAGGCGACACAAAAAAAAAAAAAAAAAAAAAAAAAAAAAAAAAGCTGCAGTAAGGAATTTTGTTGTACACTGTAATTTTAGTTTAAAAAATCATTTGATGTCAAACCACAAAAAAAAAAAGTTTGATCATTGCAACTAGTAGTGCAATAGTAAATCTTAAATCACTTACTGAAAAACCAAAATCTTTTAAATGTCTGTGGTTTTGAATGAAAAAGGAAATTGAGCTACACACAAAAAATTATTTAAATGTTCGCCAGAATCCTCTAAATACGTTGAATACAGAATCAAACCATTACAAAAAATAACGAATGAACGTGATCTATAGACTATTTAAATCTTGATTCACTAGAGAAAAACTGAAAAGAAAGTCAGCAAGCCAAACATTCACAGGTAATACATAAATGGAATTTTCCAATTTTCTGACAGTAAATAGAAATTTTTTGTTTAAAGGAACGTCATCTAATATACCTGAACTAGTTTTGCAAAAATTTCAAATACTGTTCTCCTGTTAAGCGATACTCAATAATGAAAGGACTAATTAAATGACCATAGACAATCTCGCACCACAAGCTAACTGAAAAACTATGCTGAAAATGTTTCGATAATTTCGGGGATATTTTCGTCAGACCATCGATGAGATATGCGGGTATATTCGATGCCATTACGTTAATATTGATTCAGTATAAAAGTTCAGCTCAAACCAAATGACAATAAGAGATTATCCATCGACAAAATTCCATGCATCCAGCTGTCTCCTGATTGTAGGTGCTGTGAATATAAGCCATGTTCGTGCAATGTGCGGACCACTCTTACTTGAAGAATTTCAAGTTGGGAAATTCTTCAGAGCTAGTCGTAGTTAAACTATATCGAGAATGGCTTCTACTTCATTTAAAACTTGTCTACGGGAACGTCCAGATGTTATGTAGACCGGTGTTACAGAAAATGTTGAAAATTTTGTTATCAGGAATTTTACAATGAGGAAAAACCATAAACATATTTCATATTTGAACGTAAGTGGCATTGTTCATCACTTTTTACCACACAAAATAATTCACAACTTGTAGGTTATTAAGTTGACTGATATTTTTGTGTGTGGGGTTTACCAGAAGCTAGTCCGCTTAATTGGTTGTTTAAACTAAGAATTTAGA
>SEYY01017605.1:7500-16942 GCA_009176605.1 Armadillidium nasatum
ATGCCATAGAACAATCAGAAAGGAAATCAGAGAGAACAGACAAGGATAGATTCTGAAAGAGGAAAGTTTGGAAATCAAAGCTTTGTGCCAGAATCTATTGATATCTTTTAATATGTTCAGGTCAACAACAAAAGATTCACTGAAATGGTGAACCAAGAGTCTGGAGAGAACTGAAATCTTAGCAGTAGAATTGGCAACAACTATGTCAAACATGGAAAATGATACCTTTTTCAATGCCTAACATTCTATTGTATATATAATATATATATACAATTAATAAAAAAATTTCCTTTTATATATATTATATATATATATATATATATATATATATATATATATATATATATATATATATATATATATATATATAAAAAAAATTTGTAACTATAAAAGTTTTTAAAAAATTATACAAAAAGCAGTATTTAGATTTTTTTTAGCTCTTAAATAACTATAAAACTCACACTGACACTGATGCAACAACTTGGTAATGCACTATTATATATATATAAAAAAAAAAGACAGTCAAAAAACATCTTTAAAGACTGAAGTTTTGTAAGATTGTGTTTTTTAAAGCCTTTTCTATTATTTTAAGGTTTGAATATTTAATGTACAAGTCATTTTCCATGCTTCACTATCATAATTTAATAGATTTCTTTATATTTCATCTTTATAGTTTTATTAAAAAAAAATTAAAAATGCTCAGCTGAATATAAGTAACACTAGCTAGCTTCATTAGGACCACATCAATTGATTTATGTTAATTTATATTGATAGATTTTAGTCTACAAACTATTTCTTAATATGAACTAAATTACGAATAACAAATAAATACGGATATATATATATATATATATATATATATATATATATATATATATATATATATATATATATATATATATATATATATATATATATATATATATATATATATATATATATATATATATATATATATATATATATATATATATATATATATTATATAATATAAATATAGTATTTTAGGTATTGTAAGTATACTATATTTAAAATTATTTAGGTATCGGTAAAAATTTTGGTATCGCTCCATCCTTAAAATAATATATATATATATATATATATATATATATATATATATATATATATATATATATTATATATATATATATGGACAGACTTTACATTAGGGGCCATGCATAACTCAGAAAATACTAATCCTACATTAAAAAGGATTATATTATCATTATCTCCATACTACTGCTATTACAATGGACACTGCTCTTCAGAACTCTCTTTTTGAATACCTACTCTACTGAGAAGAGCTTGTGCGACACCTTTCTACAGTCTAATCCTTTCTCTGTTCAACTTCAACTCTCAGACCTCTGACTTAACTGTTATACTAAATTTTATATATGCTCTACTGGTAAAGTCTGGAACACACACTCTTATCTGTTTTCCTAACTTTCTTTGACATGCACACTTTCAAGTACCATGTGTCTAGAAATGTCTGCCTCTAATGACCAAGATAGAACTTTCCCAACTCTGGTGGAAATTTGTAGGCTTCTGCCTTTACCCACCAGACATATATATATATATATATATATATATATATATATATATATATATATATATATAATATATATATATATATATATATATATATATATATATATATAGATAAGTAATTAAGGTCTGCTAACTCTCTCGCAGATCGAATACATTAAACATCAATGTTTAAAGTTTGCTATAGGGGAATCGAATCCAGGCCCTATAGCACAAAAGCATAGCGTTTTACCACTACGCTGCTGGCGGTTCAAAAGAGAAATCCAAAGAGGAGGCTTATGAATTCACAAGAGCAACCTCCAAGGATTTCTCCCGACCGCGCTTGAGCGAGTGGCAAATGACCCGGGCTCAGCCCCCCCTTTCCTCTCGCAAACTAAATAGACATAAGTAATTAAGGTCTGCTAACTCTCTCGCAGATTGAATACATTAAACATCAATGTTTAAAGTTTGCTATAGGGGAATCGAACCCGGGCCCTATAGCACAAAAGCATAGCGTTTTTACCACTACGCTGCTGGCGGTTCAAAAGAGAAATCCAAAGAGGAGGCTTATGAATTCACAAGAGCAACCTCCAAGGATTTCTCCCGACCGCGCTTGAGCGAGTGGCAAATGACCTGGGCTCGGCCATCCCCTTTCCTCTCGCAAACTAAAAAGACTGATAAGTAATTAAGGTCTGCTAACTCTCTCGCAGATCGAATACATTAAACATCAATGTTTAAAGTTTGCCACTCGCTCAAGCGTGGTCGGGAGAAATCCTTGGAGGTTGCTCTTGTGAATTCATGCCTCCTTTTTGGATTTCTCTTTTGAGCCACCAGCAGCGTAGTGGTAAAACGCTATGCTTTTGTGCTATAGGGCCCGGGTTCGATTCCCCTATAGCAAACTTTAAACAATGATCTTTAATGTATTCGAATCTGCGAGAGAGTTAGCAGACCTTAATTATTTATCTGTCTATTTTAGTTTGCGAGAGGAAAGGGTGGGCCGAGCCCGGGTCATTTGCCACTCGCTCAAGCGCGGTCGGGTAAAACCTTGGAGGTTGCTCGTGTGAATTCATAAGCCTCCTCTTTGGATTTCTCTTTTGAACCGCCAGCAGCGTAGTGGTAAAACGCTATGCTTTTGTGCTATAGGGCCCGGGTTCGATTCCCCTATAGCAAACTTTAAACATTGATGTTTAATATATATATATTATATATATATATATATATATATATATATATATATATATATTATATATATATATATATATATATATATATATATATATATATATATATATATATATAATTATATTAATCTATAGTAATTAACTCTCATACTTGAGGGTACCAGTTTGACTCACTTGGAGATCTTAGGTATATACTACCAGAAAAGTTTCTTATAAATATATATATATATATATATATATATATATATATATATATTATATATATATATATATATATATATATATATATATATATATATATATATATATATATATATATATATGCTAATAAAAACTCAGCAATTTATACAATTTAATTTAAAGTTTTATTTTTATTTTTTTAAATAGTAATGGCAATGTTGAAAGTTGTTAAATACTAAATTAAAAGTTAACATAGTATCAAAAGTTATTTTGCATTCTCTGGTTTAACTTAGTAATTTTTTTTTTCCCTTAAGATATGGTAAGTACAAAAATGAAATGATCAAAAATTAAATTTTTTGGTAAATTGGGGTGTGGAAAACAATTTGATAAACTGTAAATACCAAAAAAATATTGTTATTTTGAAATTAATAAATATATATAATCCTTTAATAACACAACTTCAATGATGTATTACTATTTGGCTATGTACTAGGTTGATATATCAGTGTTAAAGTTAATTTTACAAAATTTCATAACCATTTCGGAGCTAAAAAAAAAAAAAATGTATTGAAAGTACAAAGACAAAACAAAAATAAATTAGGGATATTAATTGCTTAAAACAATTTTTTTTTATATATTTTTGCATACTGAAAGGGTTAGTATTTACAAGGTTAGGCATATTAGCTAACCATTAGGATATATTTACCCTTGAAATCCAGGTTAGGTTAAGTCAAACTAGTTCAATAACAACCTAGACTTAAAGAGTAAATACACGCTAATTTCCAGCAAATAGGCATAACCTGGCCATATCTGGGTTTTTCAGTAAAAAATATAAAGCTGTTAATGTTACAAATTTTAAAATATGTAAAGAAACAAAAGTTTTTAATTTCATTATGCATATTTAACAATTTTGTAACTTTTTGTTTATAGTTCAGAAAATTAAAATTATTTTTTCTTTTTCTTAAAATTTCTTAAAATTCACTCATTCAACTTATGCAGCAATATTGTACTGCATAGCCAAATAATAATATATCATTGAAGTCATACAATTCATTGTTGAATAATTGTACTTATTACTTTTTGTTAACATATGATCGTACTTATTACTCTTTGTTAGCATACGTTTTGCTTTTAATATAAATTCATTTTTCACACCCCAATTTACGAAAAATTGTTAATTTCTATTCATTTATTCTTCGTAACTGATATCTTAAGATGCTTAGTTGAACCTGAGTATTACCATTATTTTCATTTTCAGAGCATAAATATCCTTTAATTTTTTTTTTTTTTACTTTTCAGCATATTTTGTCTTCAATGGAGTAAATATAATTAGGGTAAAAAAAAAAAAAATCCACTACTGTGAACGCTACAATTACCATAATTAGAAATCTTAAGTGGTTCACCCGAGTCCAAAAATTATCCAAATACCTAAACTACTTGCCACCATTAGGAACCGACCGGGGCCCTGGCCCCGGCCAACCCCGGCCATTTTTACTGACCCCGGCCCCGGCCAAAAATCAGGGAAAACCGGGGTTGCCGGCCGGGTTAAAATGGCAAATTATACTTAAATTTTTTTTTTTTTAAATTTTCAGCCGATTCTGCTGAAACTTTCAGTTATATAGATTTTTTACCGGTAAGAAAAGTCCATTTCTAGCGTTTTTCCGAGTCTATTACGGTTAAAAAAAATTTTTTTTTTTTTTTTTTTTAAATTTCCCCTTTTTTAAATTGAATGGTAGTGCCAAACCACTTTTTAGAATGAGCTGAAAGTTGGATTTTATTCAAAATTAAATGGGATACAAAAGTCTCTAATTAGACTTTTGTTCCCATAGTTATAGGAAAAATGTTATATGCCAAAAACTGACCAACTAGAAAAAAAAAATTTTTTTAACTAAAAAAATCCACCTTTAGACAAAATTTAAAAAAAAAAAAAATACAACTACATTTCCTATTTTGGTGTGTATAGAGGAGGGTGGGGCTACAAATTCCTCTATATACTTTATTCGATGAGATTCGTTGGTTTCGTGATATAGCCTTCAAAAAGGTCCATTTTTGGCCAAATTTCATAAAATTCCAAAGTTTGAGAGGCTATATCTCGCTTCAAACAAATAGCATTTAATAATGCACTAAATAAATTTGTTGCCCTGCCCTCTTCTAAACAATTCACAAATAAAAAAAATAGTAGGTAGCGTTTTTTATAAATAATTTTTCCTCCAGAAGGGTACGATTTTTGCAAATTTTTTTCAAGTGCTTATATACTTTTTTCTAGACGTGATATCAAAAACCTATTCCCACCAATGCAAGAAATTGGGGCAAAGGTATTCAGCTAAATTTTCAGCTCATGTGGACCAGTGGTTTGACCCAGTATTCATTTTTTTTCAACTTTGGGTCCAAATAAGTTTCAAACCGTTATAGACTCAAAAAATGCTCGAAATCAACTCAGAACTTCGTGAAAAAATTCACATACTTTGAAAATTTCAGCTCAATCAGTCAAATAATAAAAAAAAATTTCAAACAAAATATAAGAAAATTAAGATTTTTTTTTTTCCGCTTTTTCTAGTGAATGTTCATCTTTGTGTTTTGATTTTAGATACTCCAAAAAGATTTGGTTGAAATTTTTTTACTTGTAGCACCCGGAGGTTCTCTTCTAATTTCTGACTGCAGATGTTAACATTTAGCTATTTCGAGCCTATCCTGAAACATTGTAAAGTATTTCAATACTGCAGAAGCTGATCTTTTAGCCATATTGACTGAAAGTATAAACAAAATAATAATTTTTAAATAATGCAGCTAAATGATACAAGTTTGATACATGGCAATAAAATAACAATGATATGTATAAATACAGGTTAAATTGATAATTTTATATCTTATATTTTTTCAAACTTTACCTTAGGGTCTTACTTAAGTAAACCTGTTGAATCACTATTATGAATTAGAATATTTTTTGTACTTTTTTTAAACTTTAACTATACAAAAACTAATTTTTTTATTTATTTTTTTTGGAAAAAATGCATATAATCATTAATTTAAGTGAATGTTGGCTATTCTACTCCTTCCTTACAATTAAATAAACCTTATATCTAATTTTCTTAACCTTAAATTTCAGTGCTTTTGACCTCTTTACAAATTTTAGGAAACCCCGGCCAGAACCCCGGCCCCGGCCCCGGCCAAATTCCAACCCCGGTCGGTTCCTAGCCACCATTCAAAAATGGTTACCGATATTCATTTTTAACTGGATTTATAAGCTTATTATTAAGTTGCTTTTGTTTTAATTAGAGTAATGCCTCAGTTCCATCAAATCATTAACTGAATAATATTAGTCCATTTAAAAACTTCGGCCTAATTCACACATTTTAAAAACGTGAATTTTACATGCATTTGAAAATATTGGATTTATAATTACAAAATTCTAATTATTCCATGTTACATATTAATACTTTTTATACAATAATCATACTTACAAGGTTTTTAAAATACGCCTATAATTTTATAAATAACAAAATTCACGTGTTCAACTAGAATTTCCAGCACGAAAAGACTATCATAGGAATTTGAAATGTTGTGTACATAGCACGACAAGAGTAGAGATTTCTAGTTTTTGTAACAATAGTAACAACCCAACTATGCCGATATTTCAATTGTTACTTAAATTATTTAAATATTTAAATCAATTGACTTTTTAAGATGATTTATAAAAACCATGCAGCTGAATTGTGCTGTTATATTTAAACCATTGACATGAAAGAGAAGGGTCGGAATTAGAGCTGCAATTAAATAATTTAGGAAACTTACTATGATTTTTTCGAAGATTGTTGCTTCTTGAAGTTCCTTAATATACAATTTTACTATATTTAAGAATGTCAGATGTATATATCTGAGTAGAAGTCAGTTGAAAGGATAGTAAGAAAGAGATGAATAATGATATTAAACCTCACTCCTTTTAATTCTCGACTTTGAAAATTTGTCAAGAACTAAATATGGTCTGTCAATATTTAAAATCTTATTCAAAGGGTCTTTTGATGTTAACTTGTTTTATGTTGTTTTGTAGTACTGTAAAAGTGAACAAAAATGTAGCCAGATAGAAGGAAAATTTTAAAGCTGAAATGAATCAGTAATCTATTATAAAAACTGTTTATATGCTTTCACTTATTTATCTAGTGTATATACTTTATATATTTTTTAAGTTCTCCTTGATAGAAGTTTGTAAAGTTGGTTTGTTTTTTGTATCGATGTAGCTCATTTTGTTTCAAAAAACTCCCGGCTTTACAATGAGCACTTTTTACAAAACCATCTTCAAGTATAGACGTTATTAAAATGTAAGAGTTTTTGTTGTTCATTACAAGTCCTCAAAATTCGAAGGTATAAGGTATGAGTTAATATTTCTTTTTTTCAACTCTTTCTTACTATCATATCTATTGCCTTCTACTCAAATATATAATTGCCTAACGTTCTTAATTATATGGAATTCGTATATGAAGGAACTTCAAAAGCAACAAAACCTTTTGAAAAAGTTCATAGTAAGTCTCCTCTTATTATTTAATTGTAACACTAATTACGACCCTTCTCTTTCAGGTATTTTAATAAAAGCTTAAACCCTAAGTTTTTATACTATAAAGAATTTGTAATATTTAATTTCGTTGCAAAATTTGGTTATAAATAATTTAATTCACTGAGTGATAATCTAAAAATACGTAGATGAGTTAAAAATATCGCAACACTGTTTGTGCTAGTTGATATAGAGTAGGTTATTTTATAAAGTAATTGTAAATTTGTATCAGGTGATTATGAGAGATTGTTTTTTACTCTAATCCAACTATTACTTACAGAGTATGGATTATATTTACCATTTCTGCATTCTATTCTTTTATTTTAGCGTTCCTTTCAAATTTCAATATTTTGGGAAAATTTTGTTTAGGGGGAGGGTTTAGTTTATGTTTTGTGAAAAATTTTTCTCCTAAACCAAACCCTCCCCTTTTGAGGTTTGAGGTTTAGAGAAGTTTGTTTGAACTTTTACTTTTAACTCCTCTAACACTTACTCACTTAGTGTTTACTTTATACACACATACATATTTACAGAAAATAATTTAAAATATAAAATTGCAAAAATATTGTTATGAAGAAAAATGGAAAGATTATAATGCTCACTAAATTTTAACAGTTTTACTTTAAAAAGATATTTTAAAGAAACTTTATGGGAAAGTTATACGCTATTAAAAGTAAGAAAAAAATAATATCAATATATGGGGCAAATTTAGGGGTAAATATTCTTTTACTGCTGAGATTTCTCCCTTTTCTGTAATAAGAGTCTACACTGTATTATTGTTGGGCCCAAGTCTTCTGAAATAAATATTATAAGCTTTTAGCCTTGGCTCATAAAATAAAATTTGATTTAAAATACGTTTCGCGTAAAAAAAAAAAAAAAAAAAAAAAAAAAAAAAAAAAATTTCATGGTGGTGGTGGGGGGGGGGGGGGGTGTTTCATTAATTAACAACTTTTAATTTGGGACACCTTATTTATTTTCGTGTGTGTTACTAACTATTTGACTTCTGAGCACGTGATAAAAATATTATATTGAATTGCTTTATATCGAAATATAATTGCAATATTTAGATATGTCCTAAATAAAAATTTTAGGTCAGTAGTCGTCCGCACATTCTGTGGTATCGTCGTGGCAATAATGGACTACGATCCATTTTGTTTACAACTATTTTTTTTAACCACAGCTTACACCAGCGTGAACAAGTCCTATCCTTGTTTATTTAATTTCCTCCCGCACCATCCAACAGGTCTATTATACTTACGAGAGGTAATATTAAAAAAAATAAATAAAAAGGAGTAACTTTCAAAAAAAATAAAAAATTGTGACACAGGGTCGAAAATGTTTGTCAAATTTGAAAATTTTCTACTATTTTAATAATGTTCATCTGATTTTCAGGAAATTTTCAGAGCAGATAGTTAATAAAAAAAGAAAGAAAATTAAAAAGATTTTTTTTTTTTTTTTTTTTAAAAATATATATTTATATAAATTTTTAATTATTTTATTGGCCATTGTAATTACATTGTAATATTTTTTTATAAATAAAATTTGATTTATAAATCTAATTTAAAATCAAAAATATATTTAAATTAAAAAATAAAATTGTAGCTAAAACTGTTTTGGCTACCTTGTCCCATTTTTTCATTACTCAAAAGATACTTTTGGACTCTGTTTTCACAACCACTCCCAATAATAATAACTGCATACCAAAGCAAAAATACATGTTCAGATAAATTTCTGGGCTTGTACAAGCAGACCACCTTTTACATCTGTGGGGCAAACACCTGCATGTCTTATGCTCTGCCATAAACTGGCATTTTTAATCTAAAAGATAAGCAACAACAGTGGCCAATGAAAAATAAAGAGTATTTTATACTTTTTTAATAATTTTTATTTTTTTGAGTAACAAGCCTCCAGATGATTTACAAAGAAAAAGAGGCCAAACTCTTGTCAAAGAAGAACACCAACAGCAAATAATTGTTTGGATTAACTACCCACATAAAAAAGGGTATGTAAAAAA
>SEYY01017606.1:5000-12690 GCA_009176605.1 Armadillidium nasatum
ATATGAAAGCGTTTTTGTCCTTTGGTTAAACAAAAATAAAAAAATAAATAAATAAAAAACTTTCGAATGGAAGGACATTAAAAGGTAACCTGAGGTCAATTTCTTCGTTCTTTTGTAGGTCACAATATCTCCGACAGGAAGATCTACGACAACAAAAATGACCTTTAAGTCAATGACATTTTAAGGAGAGTTCGTCGGAAGCTCTCGACGGGATGGTATTCTAAGTTCTGAAACTAAAAACGAGAAGGGAAGATTATTTTTTTGTTTGCCTTAAGGGGAGGAATATAAAATAGTGTGTTAGGGCTGAAAGAGCGAGATGAGTTCTCTAGAAAAGCAGATTAATTTTCAAAGGAACAATAGAACAATAGATGTAGAGACTGCAACTCACAGGGGGTTTGAAAAGCAATTTTCCCTTTAACATAGTAACAGAGAATAACCGAAGTTGTCAAGTTATTCATTGTCAAAAACTAACAACATAATTTTGGAAGAGATTATGATTCAAAATAGTTTTTCTTCTTCACATCTGAAAATGGGTATGTTCTCTGGGCGAAAAAGGCTTCTTTTGAAAAAATTGTATTTCGCTGAATTGGAAAAAAAGTCATTCGATCCTCATCAAGATTGTAAGGAAAGATGAGTCACATAAGTTCTCTTCAAAGGAGTCGATTTGCGACTAGAGAGTTCAAAAGAGCAGAATCCATTGTAACAGTGATAGTATAAGAAGAGTGATGCATCATCTCGACAGCTAGAAAGAGATTGAAGAGAGTTAGAATAGAAGACTCGACAAGTTGAAAAGCCCTAGACTCCACCTTATCAGGAAGAACAAAAATGGCAAGTTCGGTACAAGAAACTAACTAAATTGTTTAAAATTATAACGAAATCATACATATAAGAAAATTCATGAGGCAAAAATAAATATAAAATCTCTTGGGTAAATCAATTATTACTAGAACAAATTTCCCATTTCTATATTTTAAAAGTATGTACAATAATATCTATTATTATAAATATTAAGATTTAAAAATAAATGAAAATATAATTGCAATGATTATTATTACTCTATCCTACCTATTATTAGTATCTGTAATAGTGGAGTATCAATAAATATTATTAACGACGTATTATTATTGTTAACAACGTCATTAATTATAGGATTCATTGTGTACGTCAAATATCGATAATGATGTTTTAAATACGAAAAAAACAAAGCAGGAAAATAAATGAAAATTACGGAGTTACTTTAAAAATTTTTAATTTGAATTTGAAAATTGGTTTTGAAAATATGGAGGAGTCATTTGTTTATATGTCTTAGCACTTGATTTTTTATTTTTATTATCAAGGTCGCACCTCACGAACATTGCTCTATTTGAGGATGGAAACTTTCTGGGAAGTTTATTCTTAGAATCAACGGAAAATATAATGTTTTTGCTGTTCTTGTCTTTCACTTTTTTTAAGGTTCTTTTAATGATACCAGTAGTTAGGTATCCGTATTGTCGATCATGCAAGGTTGCATAGCAAAAATTGATACGTTACAAAGCCATGTTGCAAACCCCATACCTCCCTAACCCTACCCTATTTCCCAGACACCCCACCCTCTTTGTACCTCCAAAAAATAATTAAAAGTAATAAAGTATAATTTTAAACATTTAAAAACAATTTAAAGATTATAATTAAAAAAATTAAAAAGTAATTTAAATAATTAAAAATAATTACAAATAAAGAAAACAATTAAAATAATTAAAAATTAATAAAAAATAATTAAAAAATAAATAAATAAATAACCGAAAACTATAAAATGCAATCCCACTACCCATGCTCAGTATCCCATTCTCTCCCCTATGGGTGAGTTTATATAGGTGAATCCCAGATAGCGGATGAGACCTTCTATAAGGGCTACCATTCAACGCCGAGTAACCCTATCTCCATTAACAATATGTTACGATTCTTGAAGAATTGGGACACAGCACTACCCCTGGAAACGCTTGTCGACTTGTCAGACTCGAAGCTCACACCGCCCACACACATTCACGGTTAAAAATAAACCCGTCTACCGGGAGATATTATTATTATTATTATTATTATTATTATTATTATTATTATTATTATTGTTGCTGTTGTTGTTGTTGTAGTTTTCTTTATTCTTTTTTTTCTTTTATTATTATTTTTATTTATTTTATTTATTATATTATTATTATTATTATTATATTATTATTATTATTATTATTATTATTATTATTATTATTATTATTATTATTATTATTATTATTATTTTCTCCATGTCTTAATTTCTGAAGTTCTATTCATCCTTAATAAAGTCTTCAAGAGTATGTGACCGTTAACCTAAGATCGCTTAAATTTCGTTAATCAAGTTTAGTATAAAAACTGGTTAAACACCTGAGCATTGAGCCTAAGATGGGAACAAGTGCCGATAAGCCTAAGATAGGCTTAAAACAAGGACCTTTGAACAACTGACATTAGGCTAACACAAGAACTGTGACGTACCTAAGATTAGGTTAAAAAGTTACCTGTGACACAAGCTGGCTAAGATCCTTTCTACGAGAAGTTCATAGGCTTAAACAGAATTTGACTTTTTTTTTTCTAAATGCATTCCACATTTTCAATTATTATTATTATTATATTATATTATTATTTTATTATTTTATTATTATTTTATTATTATTTAGAATTCAATTCAGCTTTTATTTAAAGTTGCATTTGGTTTCCAAATTTCAAAGTTATTTTGAACATAGTTTAATTCTTTAAAATTATTCTTGAAAACAATCTACAGCAGAAGTAAAAAGTATATTTATAGAAATTTCCTGACGTGTTTCGTCTCTGTGCTTGAGACATCTTCAGATGAAGTTTTTTTCAATAAAGAACGAGTGTGATTTAGTTTCAAGTACGCATTTTGTAATTAATTAATTCAAATAATATTAAGTTTCATTGATAATTCATTAAATTTCATATTAATATCAGGTCTGCTGTTCTTAATGAGAATGCCTCCACTATTTTCAATTTATGCACTTCACATGACGTATATAATGTTATAAATGTTTGGGGATATTAGGTATAGTTGATGTACCATGCGTTGTGTGAAAATGGGAAAAAGATCTTGTTGAAGTGTTGATATGCCTCAACAATTTATTTGTCTTATAACCAATATATGTCAACGTACAGTCAGACTCAGGGCAGTTAAATTGGTATACAACATGATGGTTGTCGTCTGGAGCTTCTCTTGTACTGAATGAAGAAGATAGTTATTTCGATTTGTGATAAAGTCTGATTTTGATCTTGTGTTATCTATGGGTTTTATGTGAGCTTTCAGAATATTGCGTAGGGACTCTTCTTCTTTATCAAAATCAATACCATTTTGAGTTTTAAAAAGAATTTTATGTAGTTCTTTTGGTGATCATTATTTTCTTTATTGTATAATTTCGAAAGGGTTTTGTTTATTAGGTTTTCAATTAAATATTGTGGATGATCACAGTTAATTAAATTTTGTTTAATGCGATTGATTTTTTTGTCGAAGGATGTTCAATAAGAGTAAATGTTATATGCTCGGCAAACTAGAGTTTTAACAATAGAGGTTTTTTAAATATTAGGCGAGTAGACCAGTAGTTCATATACATACCAGTGTCAGTGGGTTTGAAATGTATTCCCGTAGACAATGTTCCATCAAGATTGACAGTGATTTTAATATCTAAAAAATTAATAGTATTATTGATGCATGCTACTCAAGTAAATTTCAAACATGATAACTCTTGCAATCTGTTGATGAATTGATGTATGTTATTTAAGTTCTTAAAGATAGTAAGGTATAGTCATCAACATATCTTATGTAAAATATGGGGTTAAAGTTGTTATTTTCACTTAGGATTTTATTTTCTAGATTAGTCGGCAAACGTTGGTCCAAGTGGTGAGCCTATTGACACTCCATCAATTTGTAGGTATATTTTTCTTTAAATTTAAATGGTGTTTGTGTACAGAAAATCAATAAAAGGTTCCTCATATTTTGTTCCGATATTTCTGGAGGTGAAATTTTTATAAATATACTTTCTACTTCTGCTGTAGATAAGGATTAAAAAAAAGTTAAAAATTCAGAAATTTGGAAAAAATGTAAATCTGTTATTATATTATTATTATTATTATTATTATTATTATTATATTTTTTTTTTCTTCTCTTATGCATTTATCATCATTATTATTCATAATATATTTTCCAGATTTTTTCAAATCATAAATATGAACATAAGATAATAAACAAAATTTATTGTATCCTTTTTATTATCATATTATTTTTAATTTTTAAAAAATAAATAAATATATAAAATATATATATATATATATATTATATATATATATATATATATATATATATATATATATATATATATATATATATATATATATATATATATATATTATTAGTATATTATTATTTAATTATAAAAATACGTAAATCAATATTTAAAAATTTTAAAAATACAAAAATAAAAAATAATAATATTATTATTTTTGAAATTGTATCTTGAATCCCAACCAATACAAGCTCGTGCTGCATAATTTCCACCCCACTAGCTCATTTCAATGTTTCAATCCTTTTATGTTTTTACCCTTTGACTCCCATATTTAAGAAAGACGATTCCTCCCTCCCTAAAAACTACAGACCAATATCCATCACACACACGAGAAGCAAAATATTAGGAAAAAATATTTGAGCAGTTTACCGAATATTTCACCTCAAACTCATTACTTAGTGATTACCAATTCGGCCTCTGAAAAGGGCGTCAACCTCGGACGCGCTTGTCTGTCTGACCGAAAAACTTTACAAAAATTTAGAAAATAAAGACTCATTCGCCCTTCTGTTACTAGACTTCAGGAAAGCGTTTGACCCAATAGACCATGATATCTTATTAACCAAACTAAATAGACTGGGTTTCGATGGCCTAAACTTGCAGTGGTTTGAAACTTACCTCAAAGGTAGGAAACAATACGTAAAGTCGGGATATATACTTTATAGAACACAAAAAAGGAAAACTGGTGTTCCACAGAGGTCCATGCTAACACCACTTCTATTTTCAATATATACAAACGACTTAATAAACTCACACAACTCCTTTTCTGTTTCGTTCGCAGATGATATATTTATATTGATCAATGACAAGAACCCAAACCTCTCAAAAAAGTTGAAACCTTCAAACATCATGAGAGGCGACTCAAAAACTATTAAATTAAAAAAACCTCTTACATTATAATAAGCAACAATATATATATATATATATATATATATATATATATATATATATATATATATATAAATATAGTATATATATATATATAATATATATATATATATATATATATATACAGAGAGAGAGAGAGAGAGATAAGGAGAGAAGAGAGAGAGAGAGAGAGAGAGAAAGAACCAGCGTTCGCCAGGTTAGGCCTTTTTGCTGGCCGTTAGCTTAGATTTACCCTTCAAGTCCAGGTTACGTTGTAAGGGAGGGTGAGAAAAGTATGAGGAGTAAACAAGTTTCTGATAGAAAAGAATGACGATGTAGTATAAGAAGGATTAGAAAGAAATATACTATAAATTTTGAAAATAGATTTAGGGAGGAGAACCAGGTAGAAAGTAAAAGTAAGTTCCAAAGATTTATGAAAAGTCTTATTGGCTTCAATATAATTATTGGGATCATCATATCCACTAATTTCCAAGATTGAAAGACTTTTGTGATTTCGTGCTGTTAATTATAAAATTTCTTTCCGTACGGTAAGGTTCAATCCAGGGACCACTCATCTTACGAGCAATAAAACACAATTTAAAAATCAAAACATTTATGAAATTTATGAATACTAATATTAATATTATGGATTAGTATCACTTAATAGTTATAGAAATCAAAGCACTCATGAACTTTACAAATAATAAGATTAACAATATGGATTATTATAGATTATCCCAACGTCTTACCGAGAATTACTAGTTACAATTTTCATTAATGAGTCTGGTCTTTACCAACCTGTTGCTGTAAGTTTCCTTAGCCAGACCAATAATTATATTAATTGGCAAGATGATCTATGAGCCAATCACTTCCCTTTCCCTCTTTCAAGATTTTGGACAACTTGATGGAATCCCTATATTAAAAGCCTAAAAATAACATTCCCATTATTGTTTTTTTTTTCCTTTTATGTATGTAATAAAGTAACACTTTAATCAATTACTATGCCCATACCTTGATGATGTAAGAAGGCTTATATTTCGTACTTCTTGATATCACAGATCAGATTGGTTTGGTTTTGTGGATGAGATTAATCTACAAGAACATTGGGATATAAGATCATTAAGTCAGTTTCCATTAAAACATGGAATTGGATTATATAAAGAATTTACAATCAATAGAGCAAAGTATTAAATAAACAAATCAATGATTAAAAAAAACAAATTTGATTACCTTCACTTTTCCAAATCCAATGTATATGGATATAAACAATCAAACAACTTTCAATATAAATTTCAGGATATAAAAAAAAATTCATCCTTAATAAACCTTCAATACAAAGTATAAAAGCATAATTTAACAAAATAATCCTATCTGAAATTAATAAACAAACATCTTTATTAAGTAAAACACACCTATTACCTAACCCCTACAACGTTAAGTCGAACTAGTTTGTTAGATTTTATTTCATTTATTTATTAATTTGTAATATTTGTATATAATAAATTTATATTTGAAAACTTTTTTATAAATTTATAACCAGAAATCTATAGGAAAAGTTTTTTTTGAGCTTCACATAATTTTATTGGATAAAACTCTTCCGAATTTGTTTGTTTAATATAAAAAATATAATTTTTAAAACCGATAAGGTCCCATAATACAGGTAGGTAACTAAGGGACCCGCTTGATGGAATTTTCAGCCCCGCTCTTCCCGCTTTGCAGAGGAATACCATTCGCTGCCAGCTACGCATTTATTATATTGCTGTTGAGAATAGGTGGGAGTAGACTAAGGTGACCATCCATATCGAATTTTTCAAGACAGTCCCGAATTTTTAAGCTGTGTCCCGATTTTTTTAAAGGTTAAATCGGGACGGACATTTGTTCCGATTTTTAAATTTGACAAAAATTATTTATTCAGCCAGCCAGAGGGCGCGGCGCGTGGGAGCAGAAGGCAAAAATGTATTTTTTTTTTTTTTTTTTTTGTAGAATGCCTTTTTAACTAATAAACCATATGACTTGTTTTTGAAAACAACAATCGTATTTCTTCTTTATATTAAAAGTCACCCTCCTTTATACATTCCTTAAAGCCCTACTGGCAGGGAATTTTGAGAGGGGGGCAAAGTTCATAAGTGTTCCGAGTTTTGGTCAGAAAAATATGATCATCTTAAAGTTGACCAAACATTGACAGACAATTTCAAAAACGAGTAGAGTTGTCTAAATCGTCGACATTATCTCTTGGCCAAAATATCGCCATTTTATTTTTTTAAAGTAAAGTAGCTAACAACATTATTTCAAAACTCGTTCGAATCATAAAGTCCATGGTTCAAATTATCGACACAGTAAATTGTAGTGGGCATAGAGGTATGGTTGTCAGTTTTCACTAATCTTTTCACCAAATCACAATTTCACTCCTATTTTAGTACACGAACATACGAACGCACGCACGCACGAGAGAGAGAGAGAGAGAGAGAGAG
>SEYY01017608.1:2500-7500 GCA_009176605.1 Armadillidium nasatum
GGATGGAATGAAGTATCGGTATCGGCAAGTATCATATTTCATACATATCGTATCGACCTTTTCAGTATCGGATCAAAATTTTGTATGGGTTGTATCGGTATCGGTAATTTTTAGGTATCGGTATCGGTTAAAATTTTGAAAAAAAAATTCCTAAAAAAAAAAAAAAATATAAATATATATATATATATATATATATATATATATATATATATATATATATATATATATAGAGAGAGAGAGAGAGAGAGAGAGAGATAACATAATATATATTATAGCTGTATTTAGTGAGGAAATAGATTATCTACTTAATAATAATAATAATTAACATTAATAATATTTTTCTTCTCTTTAAAAAAAATAATTAAATATAGTTTCATTTTACTCTCAATTATTTGGAAAATATCCTAATAAATGTAAATACACGTTAATGTATTTTGTTTTTTTTTATTTATTTTTTTTTTTTAAGATAAAGTTTCAAAAATTCCTTTTTATATTTTTCAAAATTTTAGAACACTTTCTACCCTAGTCTTACTAACCCATTCCAGGAAGACTTTTTTGATAAAGGACAAATGGAAAGTAGAAGAACAATCCGGCGATAATGAACAACGCGGCGTACAAATATTCTATCTGCGGTGAATCAATAATTGGAGCAATAACGAGGTAAATGGAAATCACCAGCACTAAGATGGGAATGAATATTGGAACCTGTTGAAAGGAAAAAAAAGAATTGTAAATTTGTTTTATACAAACGCAGACCTTAAATTTAAAATTCAAGTTGTCATGAAGATGACAACAAAAATATTGATATTAATTCTTTCTTCTGTTAAAATTGGAAAATCAGAACAATTACATCATAGTTGGATTGAAGCTAAAATTTTCTGATTAAATAATCTCTCTCTCTCTCTCTCTCTCTCTCTCTCTCTCTCTCTCTCTCTCTCTCTCTCTCTCTCTCTCTCTCTCTCTCTCTCTCTCTCTCCTCTCTCCCTCTCCTCTCTCTCTCTCTCTCTCTCTCTCTCTCTCTCTCTCTCTCTCTCTCTCTCTCTCTCTCTCTCTCTCTCTCTCTCTCTCTCTCTCTCTCTCTCTCTCTCTCTCTCTCTTCTCTCTCTCTTCTCTCTCTCTCTCTCTCTCTCTCTCTCTCTCTCTCTCTCTCTCTCTCTCTCTCTCTCTCTCTCTCTCTCTCTCTCTCTCTTCTCTCTCTCTCCTCTCTCTCTCTCTCTCTCTCGTCTCTCTCGCTCTCTCTCTCTCTCTCTCTCTCCTCTCTCTCTCTCTCTCTCCCTCTCTCCTCTCTCTCTCTCTCTCTCTCTCTCTCTCCTCTCTCTCTCTCTCTCTCTCTCTCTCTCTCTCTCTCTCTCTCTCTTTAAACTAAAGAAATAAAACACTAAATAGCAATAATGAATAAAATATAGTTTTACTCTTTTCTTTATTATTGTTAATAAGACAGGATAGTTTTATGCTACCTCCTTCATTCTATGCAATCTAAATTATAAATTTTTTCAAACCCTCAATTTTCTAGCAAGATAACTTTACCTTGTAAGGACGGTGAGCATCTTTCTTTGTATACCTCATAATAATAAGAGCTAACATCGCCCCACCGTAGAAGATCCAAGCAGTGAAACTGAAGAAGTCAATCAATGACCCGATATCAGATGGAATTACCATGAGTAACGCGATCAGGGCCTACAAAAAAAAAAAAAAAAATTGGAATTTTTTTTAAAAAAGAATTTCATACAAAAAAAAAAAAAAAAAAAAAGTTTTTAAAATTTTTTTTTTTTTTTTTTTTTTTAATTTTTTTTTTTTTTTTTTATTTTAATTTTATTTCGTGCTGATTAATAAAAATTAAATAAATTTTAAAATAATCTAATATTAAATAAAAATTATATATATGTAATCAATTATGTACAAATGATTCAATTATATGGTTATATAATAGGAACATGCACTAAAAACAGATCAAACAAAAATTATAATTAATTTTATTATATGAAAAATTAAGTCAGGGTAGTTAACAATACTAAAAATATTTAAAAAAATCTTCCTCACCAATTCAGTCTACTCATCTACTTACATTAAAAAGTAGAGCAGGTGATGGTGTCAACTTCCTCACATGTACGAATGAGAGAACATCTACCATGTGACCTTCTCGAGCGGCAACGAAACATAGTCTGTCATTTTGGGGTTTGGTTTTAAGGAAAAAAATATTATTGGCTTCTATTGGTAAGGATCAAAATTTTTTATTGCACAGTTATATATAAACAATTTAGCTTATCAATTATCGGCAACTACGATCTAAAAAATAAAAAATAAAAATACTACCTATTCTAACTAAACTATTAATTATTTTTTTGCTTACTGTGAGTTAGTTAAAAATTAATCGAAGCGGTCATGCAGTGATACTAAATATTAAAAAAAATAATAAAAAAAACATGCGAAGAATTGTTCGAGCATTTAGTGATTAAGGAAAAATAATAATAAAAATAATCACCATCAATCCATTCACTAATATTACTACGATGTTGCAAACTAAAAACAATAAAAATAAAAACAAATATTGAAAAATAAATTTCTACTTTAAAAAACTAATAACACTCAGAGAAAGTACGTTTATATTAAAAATAAATAAATAAAATAAAATAACGCAAAAAACAAACCGAAAAAATAAAAAAACTAAATACATAGAAAAAAAACAATGATAATAAAAATTGAAGGGTGGCTTTAAATTTCCGTGCTACGTCCCATACCTTCCCGAAGTAAATGCTGTTCCATTCGCAGCGCCAAAAGTCGACAGAGTTACCCCTAAAGGCATAAGAAAAGCCGCAAAGCCAAGCACTCTGTTCCCGAAAGTCTATAAAGAACCAAACACCAAATAACCTTATCTTTAAAAGCTAATCAATGGTAATTAAGCTGCACACAAGCATATATATATATATATATTATATATATATATATATTATATATATATATATAATATATATATATTATTTTTATATATTTTATATTATATTTTATTTTATATATATTATATTATATATTATTTTTTTAATTTTAATATTATTTATATTATATTATATTAATATATATTTAATCCAATTATTAATATATTATTATATATATAATTTATATTATAATTATATATATATTTATTATTATTATATTATATGCGTACATAGAGAGGGACATATATATTAATTTATAGGTGGGTGGTTGTTTTTTATAGTGTTATATTACGATAATATTAGTTATATTTATTTATTTTTTTATTTATCTTTAGGAGTAATACCTATCTTTTTTTTAAAGTTAAATTAGTGATAACGATTTTATATGGAATAAGGAACTAGTTGAAAAGAAAAGCCTAATAATAATATATATTTTTTTTATATATTGTATTATATATTATCTATTTATATTATATATATATTTTATATATCGGTATTATATATTATCGTTATATTTATTTTATTTTATTATAATTTTTTTTTTTTTTTTTTAATTTTTAATAATTTATAAACTTAAATTTAAAGTAATTTATTATTTATAATATTTAATATATATTATATATACATATTATATTTTTAATTTTTTTTTTTTTTTTTTTTTTTTTTTTTTTTTTATTTTTTTTTTATTTTATTTTATTTTATAAAAAATCTAAAAAAAAAAAAAAAAATTATTATTTTTATTTTTTTAAATTATAAAATAAAGTAAAAAAGTGCCAAAAAATTAAGTAGTAGTTTAGAATAAAAAAATTTTTTTTTTTTTAGATCGTAGTTGCCGATAATTGATAAGCTAAATTGTTTATATATAACTGTGCAATAAAAAATTTTGATCCTTACCAATAGAAGCCAATAATATTTTTTTCCTTAAAACCAAACCCCAAAATGACAGACTATGTTTCGTTGCCGCTCGAGAAGGTCACATGGTAGATGTTCTCTCATTCGTACATGTGAGGAAGTTGACACCATCACCTGCTCTACTTTTTAATGTAAGTAGATGAGTAGACTGAATTGAGTGAGGAAGATTTTTTTTTTTAATATTTTAGGTATTGTTAACTACCCTGACTTAATTTTTCATATAATAAAATTAATTATAATTTTTGTTTGATCTGTTTTTAGTGCATGTTCCTATTATATAACCATATAATTGAATCATTTGTACATAATTTGAGTTACATATATATAATTTTTTATTTAAATATTAGATTATTTATAAAATTTATTAAATTTTTTACTTACTTCTTTTTACTTTGTATATTTACATTATATAATTTACGAAATGTTTAGAAATTAAAATAAAATTGAAAATAAAAATATTTTAGGTATTTTTATTTTCAATTTTAATTTGTAATTATTAATTGTAATTTAAACTTTTAAAAAACTTTCTTTTATTTAAAAAAAAAAATTTTTTGTATGAAATTCTTTTTTTAAAAAAAAATTCCAATTAAATTTTTTTTTTTACTTTGTAGGCCCTGATCGCGTTACTCATGGTAATTCCATCTGATATCGGGTCATTGATTGACTTCTTCAGTTTCACTGCTTGGATCTTCTACGGTGGGGCGATGTTAGCTCTTATTATTATGAGGTATACAAAGAAAGATGCTCACCGTCCTTACAAGGTAAAGTTATCTTGCTAGAAAATTGAGGGTTTGAAAAAATTTATAATTTAGATTGCATAGAATGAAGGAGGTAGCATAAAACTATCTTGTCTTATTAACAATAATAAAGAAAAGAGTAAAACTATATTTTATTCATTATTGCTATTTAGTGTTTTATTTCTTTAGTTTAAATTTCAGAGAGAGACAATTAAAGAATTTCCATACAGCTGGGGAGGAAAAGTGATGGACGAGAGAGGGACATATATATAGGAGATTATGATAAATTTTATAGTTGTCCCTTATTAATTTAATTTTTATTTATTTATTTTTATTTATTTTAGTTACTTACTCTACTTTTTTTTTAAAGTTTAATTTTGGATAGCGTGCACTTTTATAGGCAATAAGTATCCCTTCT
>SEYY01017608.1:10000-18300 GCA_009176605.1 Armadillidium nasatum
TCCTGGATGTGATTCGGCAAAGGTTTGGTAATCAATCTTTTAGTCGGGAACTTGTGTTTTGGTACACTACAAAAAATTGTCCTAACGAAATTCGTTGGCACAAGTGGCACAAATGGCACAATAAAATTTTCAATATAGAGAAAAAGAAAGGCTATTCACAGATTTTTTCATTTTCTAATGAGAAAAAAACTGAAAAAAATTTATTGATATTTTTACCACTTGTCCCAACGATTTGTTAGGACAATTTTTGCAGTGTAGCTTATGAGGTTGAGAGCTTGCTAAGCACCAATTAATGATAATTACAATGATCAGCATAACACACAAAATGCTGACGTTGATAATCCCAGGACTATTCACGACATTTGCGAGAAACTTTGGATTGATTACAGCACATGACAAAAAACAGAAGAACCGGACATCAACCGTACTGGGGCCAAATTAGGCACCAGGCTTTTAACAGCTTTCGGTCAAGAACACCATGGATAATTTTCCCCACCCTCATTGTTCCTGAGCTTTTGCGCTTGAGATATTTTTTTTTATTTTTCTCAAAATGAAACTGAAAGCGTACATACGGTGGTTTCGATATTACTAATGATAACATCGAGAGGAAATTGCAAGTGGTACTGAAAGGGTTCAAACCCAAGGACTTTCAGGAATATTTCCAACCATGAAGGAAGAGCTTAGACCGTTGTGTTGATGAGTAAAAAAAAAAAAAAAAAAAAAATTCAAGCGATGGAGGACAATTATAGATCAAATGAATGTAACATATTGCATCAGTCTCAAAACTTTTTGATATCTCCTTTTATATATATATATATATATATATATATATATATATATATATATATATATATATATATATATATATATATATATATATATATATATATATATTTACTTTTTGTGACCACTTGGAAGATGGCAACAATCAAATAGCACGCTCTCCTTTTCTTAGACTTCACAATAGTCTAAATTTAGTACAACACTCTATGGTCTATACCATAGACTTTAACTCTATGGTCTATACCAACAACTTTTAAAATAATTCATCAAAGTGCGTCATCTTGGCCTTACTCTTGGCCGTCTTCTCCCTATAATACGCGACATTCACGCTTCAAAATGTTTTCCTGTTTCTTTCTTATAATAGGTCTTGCAAACAGATGTTATTATTATTTTCTTTGAAGTGTTTATTCTTTCATGAATGTATTTATTTGTTACTCTTTGAATTTCACGAATCTTCAGCAATCTTTTTCCGGATCGAATTCCATAACTGAAGTCCATGTCTAATATACATAATTGCTGACCACAAACAGTATTTTCTGGTATTTACCAAGATAATGCTGTCTGGTCCCCCAAAAATGTTATATTATTATTGATTTCATTCCTAAGTATATCTGCTTTTCTCTTAATTTCATTCTCACATCTTTCACTCCTATAATATACTCTTTCCAAATATGTTTGGTTCAATGTAACTCCATTTACAATTTATAAACTTCCTCTTCATCATGTTGTATGGTAGAGAAGCGAAGATCCAAATTAATACTGATGTTTAAAGATGTTCAAACCGATTTACAACAGTAAATCTTTGTTTGAAAAAGTTTCAGTATATAGCCTTGCAGTATCCCTTTATTCCGCCACTGATTCTGGCGGCACAATTAGGTTGCTTCCCCCTTGAATTATTTATGAATGTTTCTTCACCTCACTTCATTCAGACTTAATATATCCGCACATAATTTACTTATATCTTCAATACATTTTCTATTTTTTAAGTCTAATAGCAGTCCTACATTTCCATGATGCCATTAGTAAGCCACTTGCCAAATGTATTCACTTCTTCAAAAGACATAAACTGCAAATCAAATGTAGATGGGATTTAAATTAACATGTTTTTCTCCACCCATTGCTAAAAGAGAGTTCATAACAAAGCAGTAGAAAGAAAGACGAAATAACCCGTACCATATATATATATATATATATATATATATATATATATATATATATATATATATATATATATATATATATATATATATATATATATATATATATATATATATATATAATAAACTATTCTAATCTCTCAGTTGCAGCAAAAGAGAAAGAGAGAAGAAAAAAATACATATATATATAATATATATATATATATATATATATATATATATATATATATATATATATATATATATATATATATATATATATATATATATATATATACTATATATATATTATATATATAAGAACCATTTTCTGAATACTAGTATTAATAAGAACATATATAAAACTGTACATTGATATTGTTAGTACAAATTCCCTTTGAACACACAAAGAGGTTTCCTTAGTTCGTTCCAAACCTTGATGATGTAAATACAGTTCCATTTGCCGACCCGAAGGTCGAAAGAGCCACCCCAATAATCATTAATACTTGTCCTGCACTGCCGATTACACGGTCACCAAAAATCTAAGAATAAACCAATAAATTCTATGGATCTGATGTAAAAATGTGGTGACCCACCTGAGTGACTAACATCATTTTAAAATCATATAAATTTCACCTTGTCTTTTGGTTTCTACAATTACTACAAATACCACAATATTCATTTATATTTACACACCAAAAAAATAAATAAATAAAATAAATATAATATATATATTATATATATATATATATATATATATATATATATATATATATATATATATATATATATATATATATATATACTTATATATTAATATTTATTTTACTTTAGATAAGATGTTTAAATGTTAAATTAATTCTATAAATGATTTTTGGTTAATAAAACTTTGTAAAGATGTTATAGAGTTAAGATGAATCAATAATTTCTGGATTTAAATACATGAATGATTGAAAATTAGCTATGTATTATAAAAGCATCAAACTACGTCCCATTTTAAGCATCTTAAAGATGTTGATGTTAGAAATAACAAATGCCAATTTTTTTTTCATACATCCATGGATGCAGAATTGAGAAACATATCTGAGACTACAGATATTCCACTTCCGTATACTGTAAGTATACTCGGCCGGTACCAATACGGATATTGCAAACACATTTAGACAACCAGATATAAGTACACCACTAATTTACAACCTTCGAATTTTTTTCTTACTACATACATAGAAATACATTAAAATAAATCATCTTATATTATAATTATTTTTTATTATAATTATTTATTATTATTATTATTATTATTATTATTATTAATTATTATTATTATTATTATTATTATTATTATTTATTATATTATTATTATTATTATTTATTATTATTATTATTATCGCTTTAAATTGATAATAAATTTGAATTTTGTAAAACTTATTATGTCTCTCTTTTATGTGATTTCCTGAAACATAAAAGCCAAGCGTGTGCATATATATATATATATATATATAGTATATATATATATATATATATATATATATATATATATAATATATATATATATATATATAATATATATATAAGCATTAAAATTAACATTATATAACATTATGTGTGTGAAGCAAGTTCTAGTAAAATTTTCGGTGATCTAAAAATTCCTACTATACGTATTGGTTAAGCAAAGCATTTACACAAGCAAACAGTGTATCTAAAGCTCTTGAAAAGGTTTATTAAAAGGTTAAAGTTCCCTGTAATAGCTTTTCTAATCTGTCATCAAAGGATTCTGGATGAGTTACATATATCTATTTATATATATTTCACAACAACTTCACAGTTCTTCTGCACAAACCTCAACCATAGCTGTTACATTCGATATGTATATAATTACAAAACAACAATATTATGTGTGCAGTGAAACTGTTAGTATGACTATAAGTTTATAAAAATAAGATCTTCCTCTCTGAGATCAAACCTTCCTGATGTAAAAACAACTCCATTCCCTGATCCGAAGGTCGAAAGAGCAACACTTATTATCATTAACACTTCTCCTGCGTTACCAATTACTCTACTGCCGAAAATCTAAAGAAAGAAAATCTGGAAGTTGCAAATGATTTTCAAATCTGTTTCTGGAGCAGATTTTGTTGTTTGCTAGAAGAATCTCAAAATATATTTCGATGAAATCGAATAAATTTAAAAAAAAAAAAATTTTTAGAAAACTTTATAACTATAAAACTTTTGTTTTTTAATAGGGTTTCTTTTGTTTTTTGCTTTTTCTTGTTTGCTTTCTTTCTTTGTATTCTAGAATTTTATATTAACATTCGTATAATAAATTACAAATTTAAATATTTAATGTTTTATTGAACTTTTTTTTTTTATCATTTTTAATGTTTATTTATTTTAGATATAATGTTTTTTTTTAACATGTTAAACATAAGCGAAGAACGAACGGTAAAAAAAAAAAAAAAAAAAAAAAAAAAAAAAAAAAAAAAAAAACGGTTTTTTTCCCCAAAAATAAAAAAATAAATACTAATCAATTTCATAAATAAAGCACACACACATACACTGGGTATCTTTACTCAGTAATATATTAATTATTTATATTATTTTAATAATATAATAATTATTTAATATAAATTTTCTATTTAAACACACTCCCAAAATTAATATATATTTTTTAATATTTCTAAATTTTCGCTTTTTTTCTGAATCAAAATAAAAATTAATTTAAAATCCGTTTTAAGCATAAAATAATTAATCATTTAATGCATTAAGGATGTTACGCTCTTAATATTATTATATATATATATATATATATATATATATAATATATATATATATATATATATATTATATATATATATATATATATATATATATATATATATATATATATATATATATATATATATATATATATATATATATATATATATATATATATATATATATATATATATATATATATATATATATATACATATATATATATATATATATATATATATATATATATATTATATATTATATATATATATATATATATATATATATATATATATATATATATATATATATATATATATTATATATATATATAAGGTAAAAAAAGACAACACTACAAAAGGGAAACTGATTTCACTATCAAATCACTTGCCGACATGTCCCAAAATAAAACTCTTGGAAGTTTGCAAATTGAAGGAAATGATCAAACCAGAAGAAGGAAGTGTGCTCAAGAATTAACCCGTAGAGTACATGAAAGGAAGAGTAGAGAGGTTAATTACGTATAAAGTTGGGTACGAAGGAATGACAATCATGTATGGAATGTCAAGTTCCAAAAGCTATCCTCAAAGGAGAAGGCATGCGACCAAAGAATTCAGGCCAGAAGTGCTCAGTAAAATTGCGATGATATATAAAGAGAAAAAGAATAGCGAAGGAGAATAGTAATGGAAAATAGAAAAGCCGAAAATTGAAGAGTAGGAATAGAAAGAAGCGAAGTTAGAGTTGAAAAGGAACAATAAATATAGTTTTATTTCCTACGAAGAATAGATTCTGCCCGATTGCGATACAAAATATAAGCATAATGTTTCTGGGGTTTAAGGTTTAAAGACAAAGGCAGAGTTTTGGGAAAAATACATAAGAACAGTTCGAGTTAGCACTAATATATGAATTGTGGTCGGAGGGAAAGAGAACAGAACGCACTCCTCCAACCCATTGAAAATTTTTTTCGATTTTAAGCTCTTCATATTCTGATGGACTCTCCCTCCCCCTCCAATTCCCCTCTAACTCTTCCCACCGAAATGTTAATCAAGAGAAATCAAGAGGGTAAGAGCACAAGCCTGACCATTTCGCAGCACCAAAATTTCAAAAACATCTATCTCCTGAAGATAGTGCGGTAATACAGAAATATGAAAATGGCCGTAGAAACACAGAATAAGAGAAAGATTAATATTATAAGGCGAAGGGTTGGAAGTTAGAAAAAGATTCTGTGTACTAGGTTCAACTTTAGTATAATCGATGATACGAACTCAAATCCGCCAAGAATAGAAGAACGATAATGAAGTTTACCACCTGCAACTTTAGAACTAAAACATAAGCTTTAGTGAGGTGTACATTGAATACACCTAAAATAATGATATTATAGAAAGAAAAATAAAAGAATATTTTTTTTTTAATTTGAAATTTCGATGGTCCTGAATTTCCGGATGATCAGCTGAGTTAAGAAATAAAAACGCTGAGGAATGTAGCCACAGTGGTAAAGAGATGCGAAGCCATAAATTAAATAAGTAAGACATCATGTCAGTAACACGAAAACAAACATTAAAAAAAGAAAACAAGAAGTGAGAACAGAACAGGGTTTTCTTTCAGAGAATTCAAAGAATTAAAGATGTAAAGTAGAGAAAATAGGATGTGATTCAACAAAGTAATAATTAGAAAAAAAGACCAAGTCAAAGACTTTAATTAAGGAAAAGAGAAAACATTGTATCCAACCACAGGTAGGAATGACCTTAACGACACCCACCAATCACCAGCATCAGAGAGAAGTCACTTCCAAATTATAATAACTGAAGGAGTGTAAGAAGGGCAATGTTTGGATATTTCAACCCAAGACCTTTTAAAATTCACGAGAATTCTCCCCATCTAACCTTATAATCATAAACTGTAAAGTAATTTCAAGGTGTGTAATGTATTAAACATGAAATATATAAAGGGCGGAGGTAAATAATGGTCATGTCCGTAAAACACTCCTGATGTAAGGTAAAATTACAATAGAGACACACTGTGTTTCTCTGAAGGTTAAATCTTTTGCTCATGAAGAGAAAAAGAACATTAAGAATACAACGTTGAAAACTGTGGGTATATCCTTCAGTTGCTTATATATATATATATATATATATATATATATATATATATATATATATATATATATATATATATTATATATATATATATATATATATATATATATATATAATATATATATATATATATATATTAAACAAATAAATAATAAAAAAAAAAAATAAAAAAATAATAATAATAATAATAATAATAATAATAATAATAATAATAATAATAATAATAATAATAATAATAATAATAATAATAAAAATAATAATAATAACAATAATAATAATAATAATAATAATAAATTAAAACTTACCACAGCCACAGTTTCGGACGCTAGAAGCTCATCTGTGCTCATCACAGCTAAATAGGAAATATTTACCAAGATATAACACGCCGTAACAAGAGGAAGTCCAATTATGATTGAACGGGGAAGGTTTCTAAAATATATATATATATATATATATATATATATATATATATATATATATATATATATATATATATATATATATATATATATATATATATATATATGGAGGGAATTTTGTAAATTTGAATTATTAATAGTTTTTAAAGTATACGACTGTCAATGTGAGAGAGAGAGAGAGAGAGAGTAGAGAGAGAGAGAGAGAGAGAGAGAGAGAGAGAGAAGAGAGAGAGAGAGAGAGAGAGAGAGAAAGATGAATATAATTAAAATGAACTTTAAATTAAACAAATAATGACATTTAATTGAAAATCTTGTTAAAAATAATTACAATGTTGAGCAACAGTAATCAAAATATAATAATAATAATAATAATAATAATAATAATAATAATAATAATAATAATAATAATAATAATAATAATAATAATTATTAATAATTATTATTATTATTATTATTTTTATTATTATTATTATAATTAATTTAAGTGAGAATGATTAATTTAAGAATTTAAGAGAACATTCATGATTACTGTAATGAACTTTTTTTTGGTAACCAAACGAAGGTAAAATTTTGCAAAAATAAGAAAAGAAATTAGGACAAATAAAGAAAAAAGGACAATCGAAATACAAATTATATAATAATTCGCAATACAGAAAAAAACTAAATAGAAATTATTTTGAGACAGGAAGAAAAAAGGACAGATTTATAAAAAAAAAAAATTATGAAAGAAAACCAAAAAAAGGACAGACCAAAAGGGACAGACTAAAAAATAAAATATTTAAATCATGGAAGCCAAAAGAAAAGATTTATAAAAAAAATCATAAAAGAAAAGAAAAAAACTAAAAAAACGGAGAAACCAAAATTTTAGATAAAAAACTTAAAAATTAATACTTCAACGCTAAAAAGTAGAACAAGAACTTCAAATCACGAAATATAAATGAAGGTATTGAAGGCCACAAAATGTTTAGAAAAGGAAACTAGAAAAAGGAACGAGTGACAAATAGTACATAATAAATGACTGACAAACACAAGTACAAAAATGAGTGACAAGCACAAGCCCAAAAATGAGTAAAAAACAAAAGATAAAACATGAGTGAAAAACACAAGTCCAAAAA
>SEYY01017609.1:0-7500 GCA_009176605.1 Armadillidium nasatum
AATATGAAAAAGGGGCGGGGCTTATACTTGTTTTGGGCTATTGCCTAATGCTAATTGGTGGAATATTATCAGTATGGATTTTGGTGGCATGAAGCTCGGACGGACTCGGTTGGCCTTAGTAGCATTTGATCGTAAGTAAAAATGTTATTATATTGTGAAAATGTATATTACAGGTTATAGGATTACATTTGTTTTAAAAGAAATTCGATGTTACATTAAGTTCAATATTTTGAAACGGTTCACAATGTGTGTAAATGTGTTCATGTTTGTGTACCTTTTTATTTAGTTGAGTAAGTTTACCAGTCATGTTTAAATGTCTTCAACTACTGCCGAGATACCTGATCCTGCGAATTAGATGAGTTTTTTGGTGTTTGTTTTTCTTGTGTGTGTGTGTGAATGTGATTGTGTGTGTGTGTGTGTGTGTGTGTGTGTGTGTGTGTGTGTGTGTGTGTAGGTGTTTGTATATGTTAACAATCTGTTATATACTAATAATAATAGTAATAATACTAATACTAATACTAATGATAATAATATTTAGTGAAATTTTTATGTTTGTGAAAAACCTAAAAACAGTTAATATGAACACATGTTTGTATGTTGTGTGTGTGTGTGTGTGTGGTTCTTAATCCGCGAGTGAACTGGGGTAGGGTGATGGGAACCACGCCTTTATATATATATATATATATATATATATACTATATATATTATATATATAATATATATATATATATAATATTATATATATAATACATTATTTCATCAATATTGGTGCATACTAATATATGAATAACTATTACTGTGTGCGTGCGTACGTGTATATGTATATGTGTGTGTGTGTGTGTGTGTGTGTGTGTGTGTTGTGTGTGTGTCACTTCGAAGACAAACAAATAATCTGCATCTTTCAACGTATGCTTTAATTTCCATTATAAAAAAAAAAAAAAAAAAAAAAAAAAAAAAAAAAAAAAAAAAAAAAAAAAAAAAAAAAAAAAAAAAAAAAAAAAAAAAAAAAAAAAAAAAAAAATGAAAGAAAAATAAAAATTGAAAATAATAATTAAGAAATTGAAATAAATATAAATTGTTAAAAAGAAAAAGTATTAAATAAAAATAAAATAAAAATGAATGAAAAATATTTTTAAAAAAAGAAAAAAAAATACGTTATTATATTAATAACATTACGGTTTGATTATAAATTAAAGAAATAATGACTGTAGTATGAAGAAAAAATAAGATCAGGAAAAAGTTAGAAGACAACTTTTATTGTAGCTAATTATTTGAGCATAAGTTATGGTAATGCAGATTCTTCCGCATATATTCATATAACGATCAGGTTTAAAATAACAAACTATTACATTTTAACTGGATTATATTACAGCTAGTAAGTACTTGAAATATAAGGTTAAATATTAAATCGATGTCTGGAAACTTTAATGATATGTATAAGAAAAAAATATCAACAAAGATATTTAAACTATAGTTTGGTCAAAATCTCGTAATATCTTCTATATATGCATGGCTTAACATTTATTGTACATTCCCGGCATTCAAAATCGGGAGGGGCTGGAACATTTCGTGGCTCCGCACATGTTAAGGAAAACCCTCAAAAGAAAGAAAGAAGTGTCCAGAAAACCAAAGGAATCTCCTGATTCCTAATCCCTCCAGGAAGGAGCCTAGGGGGGCTCCGCTCCTCCCTCCAGAAACAAGGAAGCTCCGTCTTCCAAAACAAGGAAGCTCCGTCTTCCGTCCCAATCAGGCAGTCAGGAACAGAGAGGGACTCCGTTCTCTTCCAAAACACGGGAGCTCCGTCTTCCATCCATCCATGAAAGAACAGAGGGGCTCCGCTCCCTCCAGGAAGGATCAGGAGGGCTCCGATTCACCTTCAACATCAAGGAAGTTCCAACTTCCTCTTTCAAATCATCTCATAAAATAAAATACTCATCACGGATAAAACAAATTTTGGGACCCCCGGATACGCCACCAAGCCCCTATTTTGGGGGCATTCTCATCCATTACTTATATAAACCTCCATTGATCATCAACATACCATTAGATGCCAGAAAAAAAAGTTTGAACTCAAAGCAAAAACAATGTGAGGTTGTACAGATTTCCAGATTTAGCTACTTTTCGATAGAAATCCGGCTCTGACGAATATATATATATATATATATATATATATATATATATATATATATATATTTATATATATATATAAATATATATATAATAATAATAATAATAGATAATAATAATAATAATAATAATAATAATAATAATAATAATATTAATAATAATAATAATAAAATTTTAGGTCCTCGGTACGCGCTCTATAATAGTAGTTTGAACGAACGCATGTGATATTATGAAACTGGTCTGAAAATTTAAGAAATTTCATATCTTTCAAAATACCCTAAGGCTAAAAGGGGCGGGGCGAACACAAGGTCACGCGATCTTTCTCAAACTTGTAAAGAAAGGAGATAAAATTATCAAAATGGTTCAAGAAAGAAGTTTTAAAAATTCGAGGATGCTGGCTATGTCAACAAACCCTTAAAAAGGGGTGTCCCTCCCCCATTAGGGTCACAAACCCTCACCCTAACTTTTAACAATTCCCGAGGGGTCAGAAAAGAGTATGAACCCACAGCAAATCATCTCACAAAAATGCGAAGTCGTCCAGGTTGCCAGATTTAGCGACTTTTTGACAGAATCTGGCACCTGCCGAAAGCGGTATGTATACTACTTACGGGTCCTACTCACCTAATATTTATAAAATCTCTATTGTTAAAACTCTAGTTTACCGAACATATAACCTTTGCTCTGATTGGACATCCTTCGACAAAGCAATCAACCACAGTAAACAAAATTTAATTAACTGTGATCATCTACCAATATTCAATTGAGAACCTAATAATCAAAAACCCTTTCGTAATTATACAATAAAGAAAATAACGATTGCCAAAATAACAACATAAAATTCTTTTTTAAAACACAAATTGCTGTTGATTTTGATAAAGAGGAAAAGTGCCTGCACAGTATTCTGAACTCCCACATAAAACCTATAAATAACAACAAGATCAAAGTCAAACTTTATCACAAATCGAAATAGCTATCTTCTTCCTTCAATACAAGAGATGCTCCAGACGACAACCATCATGTTGTATAACCAATTTAATTACTCTGAGTTTGACTGTTGCGTCGATATATATTGGTTATGAACAAATAACTTGTCGGATAGGGCATATCAGCACCGTTTCAAACCTAACAAGATCTTTTCTCATTTTCACACAACGCGTGGTATATCAACTAAACCTAATATCTCCAAACATTTTATAACATTATATATGTCGTGTGAAATGCAAAAATTGAAAATAGCGGAGGCATTCTATATTAAGAACCTTAGACCTGATATTAATATTAAATTTAGTGAATTATCGATGAAACTTAACATTATTTGAATTAATTAATTATAAATGCATACTTGAAACTAAATTACACTCATTTTTAATTGAAAAAAACCTCCTCTGGAGATGTCTCAAGTAGTCAGGAAAGTACTATAAATATACTTTCTTTTCTTGCTGTAGATTGTTCTCAAGAATAATCTTAAAGAAATTAAACAATGTTCAAAAATAACTATTCAGAAATTTGGAAATTAGATGGAAAACTTTTATTAAATCAAAAGCTGATAATGAATTCTTAAATAATAATAATAATAATAATAATAATAATAATAATAATAATAATAAGAAGAAGAAGAAGAAGAAGAAGAAGAAGAAGAAGAGCCCCATGATAAAATTTATTACTATGGTAACCTATATAGATGCGAGTATCCCCCGTTGAACGTTTCTATTTTTAACCGGCGCGGGCGCTCGGTCAAAGGGAACGGTCAGCCTCCTTTTTATTATAACCAGGATGAGGATTTACCCACAAAGTATTTGGAATCCCATCTTTTGGGTATGAACATTTTTTTTTTATTTATTTTAAATGGAGATAGGGATTCTCACCTTCAGTGGGAATAGACAAAAAATAAAAAAAAATAAATAAAAAAAAAAAAATAATAAAAAATAAAATAAATATAATATATATATATATATATATATATATATATTATATATATACATATATATATATATATATATATATATATATATATATATATATATATATATATATATATATATATAATAATATATAATATATATATTAGAGTTGTCAAAAGAAACCTTTAAAAAATTTGTCAAAACAACGCTATGCACAGGCTTCAGTATCACGGTCTAATACTATGTGCAAAATTTCAAAGTTTGGCGACCCCTTCCCCCTCATCTCCACCCCTCACACACATTACCCCACTTTTACGTTATTCTCGATTCTAAAATCAATCTCAGAGGTCCTCATCTGTAATTTACTCCTGATCTTTTGTCGGACAAACAACATATTTACACACAATCCCACTCACACACACTACATACACACACACACATGCATAAATAGGGATGATGAATCAAGTTTCTGTAAATATCATATTCAGCAGATATTGTTAGGCATGATCTATGTTATGAATAGAGAGCAAGTACTTTCGAAAGGTTCGGTAACAGCTAAAGATGGCTATAGGATTGCTGCAACGGACGTTGAATCCATCTGGAGAATGTTTTTTTCCAAACATAACACATGATGGAATATTTTTAAGAGTTCAAAGACTTATACAATTAGCTGAGGATGAGTGTGAAAGTGAAGTAAAATCGTATGATAAGATGTTTTGACATTTGCATATGCAACTGTTATGATGAAAAACTGAAAAGAAGTCATTGTAGATGCAAAATTAGAATACCAATTATTAAATGGGAATCCTTTTTAGGACAAAAAGAAAGGAAAAATCAACTTGGGACAATTAATAAAGCAGTAACAGGTGTGAGAAGGACACAAGAAAAATTGGAAAGATTAAATGTTGAAACTATTGTAAGTCGGCAGGGGTAGGGGTTGTAGCAGTAGCAGTACCTGAGCAGTAGAAATGTGTGGCCCTTCAACCAACAAAGGATTAAACTTTGATGTTATGGAAGAAGATCAAACTAAAAGAAAAGATGGAACTGAATTGGAAGAACATTAGGATATTACAAAAGAACCAGATGATATTTACATGACTCATGTTACACCAGATTCTGCTAAGGCCCGATGAATTACGGATGAAATAATTTTTCCTTAATTGATTCTAATAGCAAGATTTCCCTTAAAGTTATTCTTTGCTATGGGACTTCAAATAAAAACTGGAAGAGTGGTGGAGTTTTGAGGCTGATTGAAATATATTTGGAAAGACCGATACAGTGGTTAATTTGCCCCTTACATGCAAATAAACTTCCATTCAGATAATATTCGAGACAACTGATGGATAAATATCAAGACCAAAAACTTTTAAGGGTACCATTGGAAATAATATTGAAGAAGATGTAAATAAGCTGGAGATAATTAATTTTGAACTTGTAAGCAGCAACCTTGAAAATTCTCCGAAGATAGCATTAAACAAATTAGCACTGACCAAAAATATTTGTATGAAATATGTATTAGTATAAAATCAGGGAAAATATCTCTATCATTAGCGAAGAAATCTCCAGACACCCTTCATCTTGCCAGATGGCCAACAAAAGCAAACAAGATCTTATGTTTTACGTTTCTATAAAACATCCAAGCAAAGCTCTTCAAAATCTAGTAAATATAATAATGAAAATTTATTTAAGGAACAAATGTAATTAATTTTAGTGTATGCAAGAAAATGATAGGCGAGTCGCCAGCTGACATGAAACGAGAGCAGCATTGCGGTGGCGAACATTGAATATCTAAAAATGATGATTTTTGAGAAGACATAAGAATAAATAATGTACTTCAGGAGTAAGATAGCCGAAAAAATTCGAGAATAGTAAGTTAGGGAATAATAGACAGAATAAATGATTTGTTTTAGAGTTCAAGAAAGTTAATCATAAAGTATAATTTAAAGATCCAAAGACATGAGAACAGACAACGTTCCTACATACACTAATCTCTTTTGGCTAAAACTTGAGGATAAAGACAATAGGAGGGACAATTGGGTGCTATCACAATCAACTCACCTGATTTCAGTAAACAAAAAATAGGTCTAAGAGAAGAGAGGTGTCGACAAAGGGAAATATAACAAGCGAGAGTGAAAAAAAATAATGAAAAAAAATAAAAAAAAAAAAAAAAATGAATACGACTAAAAAAAATTAATCTTTACCAAGATGTTATAATTTAATATATATTATAATATAACAATATTATATACCGGCCCCTTGGCCCGCTCTCCGTGCATACCGGGATTTTCCTCTGCGGCAAAATGCCAATTAACTCTATGAGGATAAAAGAAACAAAACAAAAAAAGTCCATTTTTTTTCTATGTTTCTTTTCATCCTTCCTCTTTTCTTTTTCACTCAGACACATAATCCTTTTTGCGCGTGTTTTAGATTATGCCCCCATAAAGATTTGGTTGAAATTTTTTTACTTGGAACACCCGAAGATGCTCTTCTAATTTCCTTGCTGCAGATGTTATATTTAGCTATTTCGAGCCTATCCTGAAACATTGTAAAGTACTCAAATACAGCTGTAGCTTATCTTTTAGCCATTGTGACTGAAAGTATAAACAAAATAATAATTTTGAAAATAATGTAGCTAAATGATACAAGTTTGATTCATAACAAGCAATTAATAATATTAATACAAGGTTATATTGATAATTTTAATCTTTACATTTTTTTCAAACTTTACTTAGGGTCTTTAGGTGAAGAACTTGTTGAATCACTATAAAATTAAAAATTTTTGTTTTTTTAACTTTTAGTAACAACAGTAATTTCTGGAATTTATTAACGTAGAAAATGCAATAATCATAATTAAGTGAATGTTGCTATTTTATTCTTCCTTATTAAATTAATCACATTAATTATAATAATTTCCTTAACCTAACATTTCAGTGCCTTTGACCTCTTTACAAATTTAGGCAACCCCTGCCAGAGACCCTGCCCCAGCCCTGGCCCCGGACCCAGTCCAGGTCCAGGTTATATATAGATATATATATATATATATATTATATATAATATATATTTTTTTTCAGCCTGTTATTCGTCTAGCAGTTAGATGACGGTTGTCGGCTTGTTACGCCTGTAACAAACCATTCAAGGTTGTAATGTTTATTAGTAAGTACTAACCATTTCCATTATTATGCATATTATGTTCATCGTATTATACATATATATAATAATATATATATATATTATATATATTTAATATAATATATATATATAATATATTTATATATATATATATATATAATATAATATATATATATATATATAATATATATATATATATATATATATAATATATATATATATATATATATATAATATATAATATATATATATATATATATATATATATATATATATATATATAATATACAGATCGCCACTCACGTAGAGCCTTTTCAAGGAGGGGGCACACACCAACGCACAG
>SEYY01017609.1:12500-20541 GCA_009176605.1 Armadillidium nasatum
TTGTGGAATATATGTAGCCTAAAACATAATAGTCTGTTTATTATATCATCCTATTTATATTTACAATTTTTACTTTTCTTTTCCTAACCATATTTTTTACTATTATATTTGTTACATAACACACACAAACGCACACACTCATATTTGCCTTCATAGAGGGGTACAGAGGTGTTTACACCCATAAGGACTTAGCCTCATCCTTGATGAGCTTCCTTAAGTGAAATGGGAGTGTTTAACCTCTTAAGGACTTAATCCCATTCATGGTAAAACAAATGAACCTGTCAACAGCTCTACCCCATCGCCCAACGGAAGCACCGTATCACCGTCACCACAGCATCCACAGCTAGACACATACAATGTTTTCCTATTTATACCTTGTGAAATATGCGTGCACTAATACATAAGAGCTTGTTTAATATATCATACTGTTTCTATTTACCATCTTCATCCTTATTTAATTTCTCTCGTAACTAATTTATGCCATTCTTGCAAGCACACATGCACACACAAATACTCATACACACATGTTTGATGTTTCCATATTAAAGGCTTTTATTTTCATTATCATGGTTCTCCTCCCATTACTCTTTATTTCGATTTTCATAATCCTTTCTCTACCATCTGTATCAATCTTTTCATCGCCATTTTCATTATTATTATTATTATTATTATTATTATTATTATTATTATTATTATTATTATTATTATTATTATTATTATTATTATTATTATTATTATTATTATTATTATTATTATTTTTATTATTATTATTATTATTATTATTATTATTATTATTATTATTATTATTATTATTATTATTATTATTATTATGTTAATCGTAATAGCAGTAATAGTATTTCATGGCCTAAGGTCTCTAGATAATTTACTTTGTTATTTTTCAAGATGTTTATCCCTATAGTAGCTGTACTACACACCCTATACCACTAGCTATAGCACAATGTCATGCTTCTTCTAGTAATCACAATCATTCACATACTCATATATACGCTCACACCTTTCACAAACGCAAACACACTAACAAACACATACTCCGATACGGTTATTTAAGCTTTCTCTTAGCCTTTGTGCTCTTTACTATTTTTAACTTCGTTTTACTTAATGTTATTCACGCCTACATAAACACACGGACATAGACACAGACACACACTCACATACATACTCATAGTAAGTAAATGTTAGATATATATGCTCTAATACAACAGCCTTAGCTGCGACTTTCTCTCTCTTTCAAACTCAAGCAATATCCTGGACATTACTGTAATAAGTAGACAACTTCTATAGAAAAATAGGGAATCCATTCTCTTCTCACGATGTCTATTTCATAAATATTGTGTTCTTGGAGAAAGCAAATGATTTACGTTCAGCCCTTATCCAAATATATAAATATCGTACTAAAAGTTTCAGCTCATACTGGTTAATTAAATATTAATGGCATACTATGATTTTATTTAAGTTTATAAATATTATGAACTTAATTAACTGTCTCTTGTACAGAAGGTGAATGAGAAGTATGAAATTTTCATTATGAAATAAAAAAAAAAGTATTAATATTAATGGTGTCGCATATGAGATGTTTACCAATGGCCTTTAATTTTTGTAATGTTTGCAATAACATTCGTTATTTATAATTATCATAATTTAATCCCAATGGTTTTGCTTTTCTTAATAAGTCATTGAAATAAATAAATAGCAAAAGGCATTAAAAATCTTTTTTGTTTTCTCATGGTTACATTAACAGCTTTTGCTAAGTGTCAAATATTCAAGAAAACATGGTTAATTGGTTCCCTAATTTAACACCGAAATAAGAAAGTGTTTTTAAAACAAAGTTTGTAATTTTCTGTATATATATATATATATATATATATATATATATATATATATATATATATATATATATATATATATATATATATATATATATATATATATATATATATATATATATATATATATATCAGAAATGGTTTCATTTTTAATGGTAAAGAAGGTTCTATTGATGGACTTACTTCTCTTATTTCTATTATCGAAAGGTAAGGAAAAAATCAGCGAAATTTTTCCTTTAATTTTTTTAATTAAGGAAAATGACGTCATATTTTGGGAAGAATTATTATGTATTACACGAAAGTTTCAATTAATGGGGCTTAGTTTAATGCAATATTAAGTGGTTTTTAATTTTGGGGTAATGTAACCTTAATATACAAGGATGGATAATTACATATGGAGATTAAAAAAAAAAATATAGAAAAAAATTTGAATTTATATTAGTTTTTCTTCACTTTTGTTATCATTAATTTAAGGACTTTAAATACACAATGAATTATGCATATAAACTTACAGAATCTTTTTTATTTGCATAATTTTGAAACTTCTTTCATTCTCCCTTCTATATATCTGGAATGGGAAGATTTTATTTGCCTTACATTAAAAAATTTTCTCTCTCTCTCATGTATGGCTGGGAGACTTGAAAGCTTTCTCTATTTTTGGGAGAAAGCATTCTACTTATCGAGAGAAGTAAATGAACAAGCACTTTTAAAGAGAGAGAGAGAGAGAGAGAGAGAGAGAGAGAGAGAGAGAGAGAGAGAGAGAGAGAGAGAGAGAGAGAGAGAGAGAGAGAGACGTTGCTTTATGGGGGAAACATCAATGTTTCTAAATGCAAAATTCTCATTTACATTCACATATTTTAAGATGGGAATTAGCCTATCATTAAATACTTTAATTTCGGTCATGGCCTCCATGAATAAGTTCAAAGGAATGTTTAAAATGAAGATTTTATGAGAAGCAGCAAACAATTTTAGGAAATTTATTTCATCTAACAAGAAATATGACTTTATTTGTAGTATGAAATTAATAATAAGAATGTAAAGTAAAATTTTTGTAAATAAAAAAATCGGTAATGGACCACACGTTGAAATATCAATATCATAGAAGTAAAATGAATTCAATACAAGCATAAAGCCTTACATGAATTAATTGCAAAATTCTGACTCCAAAAACAGTTCTTTTCACCAATTGATTCAACGTAAAACTACAATATTACCCTTATTAACGATACAGAAAATGGTATCATGATGCAACTTTAATACAACTCAAATGATCTCACAAACCAAATGAAGAATATATATATATATATATATATATATATATATATATATATATATATATATATATATATATATATATATATATATATATATATATATATATATATATATATATATATGTTATGCTCTGCACCATATCCAACATCATGCAGGATGATCAAAATGGCGAAACACACAGCTGCCTCGGAGATGCTGCGAGGGGCGGCATCCAAAGAATGCCCCTCAACCTCCACCCCTCACCCCATCATCACTTGGGAGTTGTTGGCCTCCGATGATGCGGATGGTGCCGCCACGACCCGGCGTCCGGCTTGCCCCGGTGCAAGGTCTTCTTTTTTCATTAATTTCTGCAACATTTGCGGTCTTTTTTCTAATTTCTTCTTTGTCGAACACCACCTCTCTTCTTCTAAACCTCATCTCCTGTTTCTATCCGAAACTCAGTTGCTTGAGTGTGCTGACAGAAAACCTTATTCTGTTACCTCCTACTGTCTCTATTCTCAATTTTCAGCCAAAGGCGGTTGTTGCGCAAATGTGCGCAACGATGTTATTTGCTCTCGTGTCTCTAATTTGGAGTCTCCTGAATTTTCTACCTTATGGCTTAAGCTCACTTGCAATTCTATTACTAAATTTACTTGTTCTGTTTATTTATCTCCTAATTCTACTGACTATAAAAAATTCTTCGACTATTTAAACTCCAAAATAGAGCACATTCTATATTCTTCTCCTTTCTCCGAAATCACCATTTTAGGTGATTTCAATGTTCACCACCGCCAATGGCTTTCATCTAGTTTTCATGATCCAGCCGGTAAACTCGCTTTCAACTTTTCTATCCAGAACAACCTTGAGCAGTTGGTGCAACTCCCTACCCGTATCCCTGATCACCTTGGTGATGAACCCAACATACTTGATCTTTTCTTAACCTCTTATCGTTCTTCTTATACTGTTAAACTCTTTCCTCCTCTGGGTTCATCCGATCACCTTCTTATCTCCGTATCTTGTTCTGTCTCTTCATGTCTTCCACAAGGACGACCCCCGCCTTCGGCGAGGAGACGTTTGTGGCACTTCGGTGCTGCTAGCTGGTCTGACTTGCGGTTGTACTTCTCTGATTTCCCATGGAATGATTATTGCTTTCGTGGGAGGGATCCCTCGGAGTGTGCTGAGCGCATAACTGAGGTGATTCTCTCTGGCATGGAGGCATACATTCCATATTCTTTCCCTTCTACTAAACCTAACAAACCTTGGTTTAACTCTACTTGTTCTCGCGCTATCCGCCGCATGGACCCTGCCTTCAGAGATTACCGTCTTCTTCAAACCCCTGAAACCCATTTAACTTTTATTTCATCCCGGAATCGTGCAAAATCTATTTTTCGAGATACCAAAAACTCTTTTCTCCGTCGAAAATGCAATAATCTTTCTGGTTCCTCTTCCTCTCGCCCTTTCTGACATTTTGCAAAAAATGTCAACTCTAACTTTGCTTCTTCCTCTTTCCCTCCTCTAGTTTCTTCTGATGGAACAACTGCCATTTTACCTTCTACTAAAGCTGAACTCTTCGCTCAAACTTTTGCTCTAATTCTACCTTAGACGATTCCGGAGCTATTCCTCCTCCTTCAACCCCCTCCAACTCATTTATGCCTTATTTTGTAATTTCTTCTAAAGATGTCATTTCTGCTCTCTCTGAGCTTAACACTAAGAAGGCGTATGGTCCTGATGGTATTCCTCCTGCGGTTCTCAAAACTTGTGCTTCCGAGCTTGCACCCTGCCTTGGTAAACCATTTTGCCTTTGCCTTTCTACTTCAACCTTCCTTTCTTGCAGGAAATGTGCGCTTATTCAACCTGTGCCGAAAAAGGGGGACCCCTCTCAACCCTCTAACTATAGTCCAATTTCTTAAACCTCCGTTCTTTCTAAAGTTTACGAACCTATCCTTAATAGGAAGATTTGGAAACATCTCAATTCTTCCAATATTATCTCTGATCGCCAGTATGGCTTTCGTAAAGAACGTTCTACTGGTGATATTCTTTCTCTACTTTCTGACTCTTGGTCATACGCTCTCCGGGGTTTCAGTGAGTCTTTTGCTGTGGCGCTAGACATATCGAAAGCTTTCGATAGAGTCTGGCACAAAGCTTTGATTTCTAAACTCCCTCTTTCGGAATCTATCCTTTTCTCTAATTTCCTTTCCGGTGGTTCTATAGCAGCTGTTGTAGACGACCACCGTTCATCCTATAAATCTATAAATAGTGGTGTTCCTCAAGGATCTGGCCTATCCCCAACTCTTTTTCTAATTTTCGTCAATGATCTTCTTTCTATTACTTCGTCTCCTATACACTCCTATGTCGATGACTCCACCCTTCATTATTCCTTTCAATTTGAAAGACGTCCCTCTCAACAACAGTTGATAGATTCTAGAAGGGTGGAATTGGAGCAACTGACCTCTGATCTTTCTCGTATTTCAAATTGGGGCAGAGAAAACATGGTCGTTTTCAATGCTCAAAAAATCAATTCCTCCATCTTTCTACTCGACACAATCTTCCACAAAAACTATATCTTCTTCGAAAACATTCAACTCAAACCTTCATCTGTTCTCAATATTCTCGGTGTTTCCTTTTCTCGTGATTTTTCTTGGAAAGATCACATTACTTCTCTCTCTAAACAAGTTTCTAAGAGGTTGGGTGTTCTTAGGTGCCTTCGTTGTTTTTTTTTTTTTTTTACGCCACCCCAGTTGCTTCCTCTCCATAGGGGTGTTGTTCGCCCCTGTATGGAGTACGCTCTGGGATGGTTCCACATATACAGCTCTTCTTGAAAAGGTGGAATCTTGGGCTTTTCGTCTTATCAACTCTCCCGCTTTTCCTAACTCTCTCCAATCTCTTTCTTCCCGTCGAATTGTTGCGTCACTCTCTTTATACTATCGCTATTACAACGGACATTGCTCTTCTGAACTCTCCCGTCACATACCTCTTCCACTGAGAAGGGCTCGTGTGAGACGACTTTGTACACATTCTCATCCTTTCTCTGTCCAACTCTCCGACCCCAGACTTAACCGCTATGCTCACTCTTACATGTACTCTACTGGTAAAGTCTGGAACACACTCCCTTTATCTGTTTTCCCAACTTCCTTAGACTTACACACTTTAAAACGCCGTGTATCGGGACACGTCGGCCATTAGCGACCAGATTTCGTATGCTCCCCAACTCTGGTGGATTATGGTAGGCCTTTGGCCTTTGCCCACCAGAGGAGACATATATATATATATATATATATATATATATATATATATATATATATATATATATATATATATATATATATATATATATATATATATATATATATATATATGATAAAGCAAGCTAAGATAAAGAAAAAAATTCATACCAAAGATTCGATCGAAGGAGTGTGGAAGAAAAGTTGAAAATGCAACTATGTTTCAAGGACGAAAAAAAGACATGTAAAGGTATTATGATGACCTACTAATAATAACAAAAAATTTAAAAAAAAAAAATTTGTTTTCAAAACTAGGACAAGAAAAAGAACTTCTGATAAAACACAAAGAACTCTTCAGCCAATTAATTAAAAGGGAGCAAGAATCAATTATTGATTGAAAGGAAACAAAGTAAAGAAGGGGAAAAAAGAGAAGTAAAATGGGACACAATATTTTTAAAAGAGAAAATTGAATCTAAATTAAAAGAGCCAAAAGATAAAAAGATTTCGCGGAATTGTACAATGCCTTCAAGTTAAAAAGAAATAAAAAACATTATATAAAGCCGCTCTGTACGCACACAAATTTAGCAAAACACACACACACACACACATATATATATATATATATATATATATATATATATATATATATATATATATATATATATAATATATATATATATATATATATATATATATATATATATATATATATATATATATATATATATATATATATATATATATATATATATATATATATATATATATATATATATATATATATAGAGAGAGAGAGAGAGAGAGAGAGAGAGAGAGAGAGAGAGAGAGAGAGAGAGAGAGAGAGAGAGAGAGAGAGAGAGAGAGAGAGAGAGAGAGAGAGAGAGAGAGAGAGAGAGAGAGAGAGAGAGAGAGATGAGGCAGGGTTGCTTTATGTCTCCGGGGATGATTTTTATTTTAAGTATTGGCAAAGTGGTGAGAAAGATGGACAGAATAGGGAAATGGGTGAGAATGAAAGAGGAACAAGGTATGTGGGATACGAATATGTTACTACTGTAGGCGGATGATGCTGTGTTTTTGGAGGAGGCACATGAGAGTTTGAAGCTATTACTGGATGAGTTTGTAAAAGAATGTGATGAGTTGGGCTTAAAAATAAATGTGGGAGGGGTGAGGGATATAGACGTGAGAAATGAAATGCAAATTAATTTGGGGAGGGATAGATTAGAGTGGGTTAGTGTATTTAAGTGTCTGGAGTGATTTTTGGAGAGAGGAATGGTAATGACGTCGATGAAGTAAGGCACAAATTATGTGGGAAGATGAGAAGGTGTTTGGAGGTTTGAGGGATATTTGGAACAGAGGAAGTCTGCAAAGAGAAGAGAAGATGAGAATGTTTGAGGGTTGTTGCATACTTGTGGCCATGTTTGGGAGTGAAGTGTGGAGATTAAATGCGAGGAAAATAAAAAAGATAGAAGTGTTCGATATAAGTGGAAAAGATTGGTGAGAGGTGAGAGTGGGAATTGAATGGGGCCTGCGATAGAAAACGCTCCACGGTAAGTGGGAAAGGTTTAGTTTAGTTTATATATATATATATATATATATATATATATATATATATATATATATATATATATATATATATATATATATATATATATATATATATATATATATATATATATATATATATATATATATATATATATATATATATATATATATATATAT
>SEYY01017610.1:0-7500 GCA_009176605.1 Armadillidium nasatum
CATGCGGAATGTGAAAACCGTTTAAAATAAAAAATAAAAAGGTAGGACCGGTTTAAGAACTGGTCATGGCAATCCTTTTTTTAATTGAATTTTAAAAACACCTGCATAACCTACAGGTGTTATATACTTTCTACAACTAGTTAACCTTGAAACCAGGCATACCTAAACAGGTATTCTCTCTCTCTCTCTCTCTCTCTCTAATATATAAATAATATAAAATATATATATATATATATATATATATATATATATATATATATATATATATATATATAATATGGGGATTTCTTAACAAGCGACCCCCGGCGTGGGTGGACCTCGACGCGCGCGCGACCCCCGGAATATAATAATAATAATAATAATAATAATATTCCCTTGCAAGGTGCAGCATGTATTATCACGAATTCAATAATTATTATTACATAATAATTTTATTAATTAATCAATTAATAACTATTACTTTTCCCTGGGTACCCTAGGGCCACGCCCCTGTATATATATATTATATATATATATATATATATATATATATATATATATATATATATTATATATATATATATATATATATATATATATATATATATTTTTTTTTTTTTTTTTTTTTTTTTTTTTTTTTTTTTTTTTTTTTTTGCAACATTGCAATATTGCAAGCAATATTGCAATGTTGCATGCAATTGCATTGTCCGACAATATTCATATGTAACTACTAATGCAATCAATCCTTATGTTTATCTGCTGCAAATTTTTTTTTTATTAAATGGTATTTATTGTTAATTCTACTTTTTGCAGGGTAGCTATGTTTGCTCCTCATTCATTGGTTTATGTATGGAGATGGAAACTGTATAACCGTCTACTGTATAGCCATCTACCGTGGCTCAAAAGGTAGGGTGATTGGCTCACGTACTTGTGGGCGCCGGTTCGATCCCACTTGGGGATCCTAGGTATATACTACCTAGAAAAGTTCCTCTCCTCGAATAGGGCAATGCCCGTGAGATGTGAACTTAAAAAAAAAAAAAAAAAAAAAAAAAAAAATCGGTTTTTTTTTTTTTTTTTTTTTTTTTTTAAGAGTTAACAAATTCTCCTTAAAGTTAAGTTAAAATAAATAATAGTTAGAATTTATGTAATTAAATATAGTCTTGCAGCCAAAAACCTTATTTACAGGGAATGCAAATAATATAATAATAATTTATGCAAATAGCTAACATGCAGTTACAAATTATCATTATTATTTAATATTACACCAATTCTAGGATCAACGAAATTACCGTCCAAATTCAAATCAATAAAGCCTAATGATCTACCGATGCGAATAATCACGAAGGAACATGTTAAACAAAAATGCTAAATCAGCATTTTATTTATTCATATGCAAAAAGGAAAAGTCAAATGTGAAGCACGAAAACTCGGAAAAACTTGACTTTTTTCTTTTCCTTTTTTTTTCTGTTTAAACACGAAAATATCAATAATAAAGGCAAATAATGACAGCTAATAATTTAGGAGACGAACAGAAAGGAGCAAGTTAATTAATAATAATAATAATAATAATAATAATAATAATAATAATAATAATAATAATAATAATAATAATATTATAATAATAATTCTAGTTCTATTTAGCTTTGTTTTAAAATCAGTTGGATTTTCTCTTCCAATTTTCAAAAGATGTTTTGTTCTTCAATAATAATAATAATAATAATAATAATAATAATAATAATAATAATAATAATAATAATAATAATTTAAAATAATAATAAAAATAATTTTACATTTCGCTTCCAATTCTGAAAAAAAATTCTTCTAATTTGCATTTATTTAATCGCCTGAAAATCATTCATGAGAATACTTTGCCAAAAAAATAGAGTAAAAAATCTATAAAAGTCTATAAAAATCTATAAAAGTCTATGAAAATCTATAAAAATCTTTACCAACAATAACTAGATTTAGATTTTATTTTAAAACGTCAAATGCAGTCGATTATAATAGAGAGAAAAATGCCTACTAAGCATTATTGATGCCCGTGTCAAATCTACAATCTATTAAAAATTATAGTTAAAATCATAGTTAAACTACATCTTCCTATCTCTTCCTATATCGTAGTTAAACTATATCTTCCTATATCTTAGTTAAACTATATCTTCCTATATCTTATTTAAACTATATTTTCCTATATCTTATTTAAACTATATTTTCCTATATCTTAGTTAAACTATATCTTCCTATATCGTAGTTAAACTATATCTTCCTATATTGTAGTTAAACTATATAGTAGTTAAACGATATCTTCCTATATCGTAGTTAAACTATATCTTCCTTTATCTTCCTATATCGTAGTTAAACTATATCTTCCTATATCGTAAATAAACTATATCTTCCTTTATCTTCCTATATCGTAGTTAAACTATATCTTCCTATATCGTAGTTAAACTATATCTTCCTTTATCTTCTTATATAGTAGTTAAACTATATCTTTCTGAGAAGGATACCCGATGTTTAAGGTCAGGTCAGGAAATGATAAATACAAAAATTATTTTCTCTTTCTTTGTAAGATATTCTAAAGAATAATATTAAAGAATTTAAGCGGAAATTTGAAATTTTTTTAAGAAAATTGGAAGCGAAATGTTATAAAATTTATTTTAAGTCAAAAAGTGGACATAATAATAATAATAATAATAATAATAATAATAATAATAATAATAATAATAATAATAATAATAATAATAATAATAATAATAATAATAATAATAATAATAATAATAGTAACAATGATAATGATAATAATTAAAATAAAAAGTTAAAATAATTATTATAATAATAGAAATAATAATGTTAATAACAAGATAATAATAGTTACAATAATAATAATAATAGTAATAATAATAACTATGTTGATAATAATATAATAATAATAGTAAAAACAATAATAATTATTATAATAATAATAGGAATAATAATAATAATAATAATGATAGTAACAATAATAGGAATAATAATAATATTAATAATAATAATAATAATAATAATAATAATAATAATAATAATAATAATAATAATAATAATAATAATAATAACATCTTCATGTCTTGTTTGAAAGTAAATGAATAAAATTACGATAAAGTCATAACAAAAAAAGTTCTCTTTTTCTTTTGTAAAATATTCACAAAATAGGAAATATTGTGACTTTAAATATATGAACAAAGAAGATGGATAGCCTTACAAGTCATATATTCCAATTATTTTTATTTTTATTTTTTTATTATTTTCAAATTTTTTTTATGTTTTTATTTTTTTTTTATTTTTTTTATTTTTTTAAGAGTTGTTATAATGGTTAGTTTGTTCAAAATAGGGGTTGGTTTATTTAGCTTCTGGGTTGGCACGTGTCATATATAGAGAGAGACATTTGCAGTTGTTCCTCTATTGTAATTATAATACAAGGGTAAGAACGGTTTGAGAATGGCCAATAATCACATGTTCCGAAACGTTGAAAACAATGAAATTATCTTCCGAAGAATGACTAATATTATTGTTCATGAAAAGTTTTTGACTTTATTTTAATTATCATTTATACTTTTTACTATTTATTTAAATTGAATAATAAAAAAAGTAATGATGATATTAATAATAATCGATAAAATAATAATAATATTTATAATAGTAATAGTTATAATATAATAATTATAAAAATAATAAAAATAATAATAATAATAATAATAATGATAATAATAATAATAATAATAATAATAATAATAATTAATAATAATCTTTATAATAATAATAATAATAATAAAGATAATAAAAATAATAATAATAATTATAATAATAAAAATAATAGCAATTAAAATAAAAATAATAATAATTATTATAATAATAGTAATTACAATAACAATGATAATAATAATAATAATAATAATAATAATAATAATAATAATAATAATAATAATAATAATAATAATAATAATAATAATAATAATAATAATAATTTAATTGTTCCCTCCCACTATCTCTGAATAACATTTACATTAAAGAGAACCTGTTGCAGATGTCATTTAAATATGTTAATAAATCATTTATATTATGTAAATTAACAGATTATTATATATATTATGTAAATTAACGTATTATTATTATTATATATAAAGGATAACATATATTTATTAATACTTGTTGATCAATTAACGTAATGGGTTCGAGGAGGGGAGTTTTCAAGGTTGTTTCAACCTTGAATCCATACGAGGGATCGAACCAGCGCTATCAGACACATAAGACAATCAATTTACCTCTGTACCACGGCATTAAAAGCTTGGGAAAAGAAAAATGTAATTTACTACTTGTAAAATAGTTGCTATGGTAATATTAATGTTTAGGGTCAAAATGAAAACTGTACTACTACAGTAGTACTACACTAAATATTGTCCTAACGAATCGTTGGGACAAGTGGCAAAAATGTCACAACAAATTTTTTCAGTTATTTTCTTATTAGAAAATAAATCGGTGAAGCGACTTTCTTATGCTTAACATATCTTTTCTCTATTGAAAATTTAACTGGGATATTTTCCACTTGCTCCAACATACTTTCCACATTTCTGTTAGTGTAGTTAGTATGGTGTGAGGCTACAAATTTGAGTGTTGTCTATATTTCATAGCTTCTATATATTTTATATATTTTTAGTAATTTTAATTAATTATTAGTCACTACTCATGGGTCGGAGGTAACTGGAAGTGCAACCCTCCGTAAAGATATGTTTGAGTGTCACGAATCTGTATAGAGTAAGTGCAAACGTAGATCACATACACTATAGTAGTATCTGCTTATGCTTACTTTGCAATTTTTATTCATACATTTCAAAAATTGTCCTAACGAATTGTTGGGACAATTGGTAAAAATGTCACAGTAAAATTTTTAATAGAGAAAAGATGTGTTAAACATATGAAAATCGCTTCACCGATTTATTTTCTAATAAGAAAATAACTAAAAAAAATTTTGTTGTGACATTTTTGCCATTTGTCCCAACGATTCGTTAGGACAATTTTTTGCAATTTTTTATACATACTGTTTAAATTTACCCTCGTTCTAATTTTAAAGTATAAATATATCCTTTTAAATTTTAATATCGACTTCAAGAAATGGATAATGGTATCTTAGGAGTACTCCTTATAGTAAATGATGGAGCCAGAAGGGAAATGGAGCCAAAATTCACGGAGCCCAGTAGAGCTGGAGCTCAATTTTGGAATTCACCTGAGAGCTTGATAAAATTGAAGCTGATTTTAGCAGCGGTCGATAGCCGGAGCCGAGATTCTAAAGCCAGTTAAGAAGTAATGATATATATATATATATATATATATATATATATATATATATATATATATATATATATATATATATATATATATATATATATATATATATATATATATATATATATATATATATATATATATATATATATATATATATATATATATATATATATAATAATAATCACCTTCCCCCAGGTAGGACTAAGTCCTGTCAGTGGGATCTTTCGAGGAAGATCCCTGGGTTTCAAGGGCCCACGGCGGATACCGCTGGCTGGGTCAGGCCTATCGCGGATGCCGGAGATTATTCCCATCAGTGGCAAGAGCACTCCACTGATGTACTCGTTTAACGACTGAGTCATTCGGAGCTAAGCGCAAGGAGAAAACGCTCACATTTCCCGCTCCGGCCAGGCTCGAACCCTGGACCTCTCTCGCGTGCTATCAGCGAGTGCTCGATCGACTGAGCTACGGAGCCGCCATATATATATATATATATATATATATATATATATATATATATATATATATATATATATATAATATATATATATATATATATATATATATATATATATATATATATATATATATATATATATATATATATAATATATATATATATATAACACCTCTCTTCCTCTGTCCTAACCTTTTGCTTCTGTCTGAGACCCAGCTGGACAGGGATTCTTTCTCTAGCAATCTTAATGTCTCTGACTACAACTTTTTCATAATTTCCGTCTAAATGGTGGAGTCTGTGCCTATATTAACATTAACACTCCTGTGACACGTCTTATAAATCTAGAATCTCCTAATTTCGATGTTTTATGGCTTAAAATCTGTCTTCCTACTACTACAATTATCTTGTGTTTCTGCTACTGCTCCCCTAATGAACAGATTTTCCATTTTTTTCAATATCTTACTACTACTCACGAGACTGTCACTTCTTCTCATCCAAATGTTGAGGTCCTCTATTTAGGGGATTTCAACGTACACCACACTGAGTGGTTGGGCTCCTCTCATACTGATACAGGTGGGAGGGAGGCCAAATCATTCAGCATTCTTAACGATCTAGAGCAGTTGATTAGGGAACCCACACACATTCCAGATCGTCCTAACCAATTCTTGAATACACTTGATTTATGCTTCACCTCTGCTCCTTCTAGTTATAAATACACCATTTTCCCTCCTATTGGTAACTCTGACCATAATCTTATTAGCTCTTAGTTATAATGCTTTCTCTCCAACAGCTCCACCATGCCCTAAACGTACTTTCTGGCACTTTAATCGGGCTAATTGGGGGGCAATGCGCCGCTTCTTTGCTAACTATCATTGGAGTGAATCTTGCTTTGTCTCGGGGGACGCTTCTGTCTCTGCTGAAAAGGTAGGGGCCGTAATCCTTGACGGATGGGCAGATTCATTCCATCTTCAACTAAATCTTTTTCTCCTCAAAATCCTTGGTTCGATGGCAATTGTTCTCTTGCCCTTCGTGAGAGAGACAGTGCTTATCGTGAATGGAAAAACTCTCCTTCTCCTATCACTCTTGCTAATTTTCATTCTGCTCGGAATCGTTGCAGGGATGTTCTTCGACGGACTAAGCGTGCTTTCATAAAAAGGAACTGCGCTGACCTCCATGGCTCTCCTACTGAAAAACATTTCTGGCCTCTTGTCAAAAATATCTCTAATAACTTCTGTAAATCTGCCTTTCCTCCTCTTTTTCGCTCTGATGGTTCTATAGCTAACAGTCCTTCTGAAAAGGCTAATCTCTTCGGCCTCCTTTTTCCATCTAATTCCACCCTGCTCGATTCTGGCTTCCCTCCTCCTACTCCTTCTCCTCTCAGGTGTCCCATGCCTCTGCCTGTAATTACTCATGATCGGGTGCATGGGATCCTGAAATCTATGAACGTCAGGAAGGCCAGTGGCCCGGATGGCATTCCCCCTCGTGTTCTGAGGGAGTGTGCTTCCGAGTTGGCCCCTGTCCTCGTTCAGCTCTACTCTCTATGCCTTAATACTAATACTTTTCCTCAATGCTGGAATCGTGCATTTGTTCAGCCGATCCCGAAAAAAGGTAGTCGCTCTGACCCTTCTAACTATCGACCTATAGCTCTCACTTGTGTTCTGTCTAAAATTTTTGAAACTCTCCTCAACTCTCATTTCCTGGATCATTTGGAGTCACATTCTCTTCTCTCTGATCACCAGTATGGCTTT
>SEYY01017611.1:5000-10000 GCA_009176605.1 Armadillidium nasatum
CAAGACTAAAGAGTTCAGAAGAGCAGCTTCACAAAAATAAATTAAAAGGCAGAAATATATTGGAGAGAGAGTTAATGTGAACAAATGATTTATAAAGACTTTAATCCATAGACTTCATCATGTTAATGAAAGGAAGCTTCATCTTTTGCTCAGGGTTATTTTGTATATATATATTTTGAAAGGCAAGTTCTCGTGCTGTATCTTGAGAACTAAAAGAGTCATCGGGGAAACTGAACATTGATATTAGCCAAAAGGATTTCAGAGAAGGAGGAGATAAAAATTGATGTGCTTTTTTTTTCTTGAGTTTGGATAGTCAAAGAATTTAGGTCTGTAAATAGAATTAGGAGATAAATAAACAGATCCCAGAACGTAAATTTAGTCATTCTTTGGGAAAAGATCAATAGTCACAAGATGAAATATTAGAAAGACTTCAAATTAAAAAAAAAGAGAATAAACAGCATTCTTTATGTACAAATGAACCACATTTTCCTTTCTCTGAAAATTGAGGATAGAGCTAGTAGGAGGGTAATGAGTAGGGTTTCGGTCGGTACTTAACAAAGGAGAATAAAACCGAGAAAACCGTTTTTGACTGTATATAAATGAAAACCATTTATAAACAGACGGTGGCAATACCTTGGCATCAATAAAACACAACTGGTATCAATGATGGGAAGGTGAACAATGATGCTGCTTGGATGCCTCCCCTTAAACAGACAGAGTGAAAATGAGTTCTTTGAAAGTTAAAAAATCAAAGTGCTCAAGTTTGTGTTTGTGCCATCCTCTAGGATACTTGTATGAAAGGGTGATTGGAGTACCCTCAAACATTGTCCTCAAGGAATCCAGAGTGTAGCCAAGGATATATTAAAAATAAGTGAAACTCGATAATGACAAACCTTTGGACAACGAAGTGCAGAGAAAGTTCGACCCAAGCACACAATTGGAGGAATATGTTGGAGAATTTTCATAGATGGAAATGTTCAGTATGTGCTCGAAATTCCTCTGCATTTTCCAGATTCGAATTCAAAAATATGCATTCATTTTAATTGTAGGCTATTACTTTTAAAGTTAATTTATTTAAAAGATAAGATTGACATATTTGATACGTAGGTAGATTATAAAAATGGACATATATCCAAATTATATATATATATATATATATATATATATATATATATATATTATATATATATATATATATATATATATATATATATATATATATATATATATATATATATATATATATATATATATAGTGCAAAGAGATTGATAGATAGATAGATAGATAGAGAGATTGGAAGATGACATATAGATAAATTGACAGTTAAATTCACAAAACTTTTTTAAAAAACTATTAAAAATGTGTTTAAAATTTATATATTTATAACACAACTTCAAAAATTCCCCCCCCCCAAAAAAAAAAAAAAAAAAAAAAAAAAAAAACAAAAATTTTTTTTTTTTTTTTCTTTAAAAAAAATAAAAATAAAAAAAAAAAAATAAAAAAAAAAAAAAATTGAGAAAGAACGCATTTACAGATTTCAAATATTGAATTTGCTTCAAATCATTCAATCATATTACAAAACAAAAATATCTTTGTAAAAATACTACGAACACTCATAATTCTTCCAGGTCCAAAAAGGTTCAAGCAACAAAACTACACATCAAATATTACTCCAATACATTGTGTCAAATTTTGAAACATAAGCTCATCTGTGCCTCAAAGGCTTTGAGTGAATTAAAACAACAGAATTACTTTACAAGTATATATCTATATAAAGAATATTTAAAAAACAAATATACTGAATTTCTGTTTTGATTCTTATGTAGGCTTATATTTGAAAATCAATCAGAGCTTATCACAGTATTGTATAGTCTCGACTCCTCATCTGCAGAATAAATATTAAAAGAGAAAAGGATCCATTCAATGAAAACATCTTTAGCTGAGTTATCTCGGGAACGCAGATCGAATTCACTTTCGTGTTTTAATTTATTATTAAGAAGAAATAGGAAAGAAGGAAAAGGAGGAGGAGGACACGTCGCAGATTAACGTTATTCTTATGACGATTTTCCAATTGAATCACACGGGGACCTCTGTTTGAGTTTGACGTTAAAATTAATATGAAATGAGTCACAATTTTTCTATTTTGACCATCTTATACAATGTATTTGTATTTTTGAATTTTTAGATCTTGTATTATTTCAGCATGTTTAAATGATCAAGGGAATAAATTTATTAAAAAGAAGGTTGAAAACATTTATGTTATTTAAACTTTTTAAAATAAAATTAAGATTTGATACACACACACACACACACTCTCATATATATATATATATATATATATATATATATATATATATATATATATATATATATATATATATATATATATATATATATATATATATATATATATATATATATATATATATATATATATATATATATATATATATATATATATATATATATATATATATATATATATATATATATATATATATATATATATATATATATATATATATATATATATATATATATATATATATATATATATATATATATATATATATATATATATATATATATATATATATATATATATATATATATATATATATATATATATATATATATATATATATATATATATATATATATATATATATATATATATATATATATATATATATATATATATATATATATATATATATATATATATATATATATATATATATATATATATATATATATATATATATATATATATATATATATATATATATATATATATATATATTATTCTGAATCTTCTGAATTTTCGACCCTATCTTTCCCTACTTTGTCAAGCTATGACTAAATTCATTTGAACTGTTTCTATCTTTCCAAATTCAACTCTTAACTCTAAATCCTTTGATTATTTAAGCTTTAATTAATTAAAAAAAAAAGAAAGAAGAAAACGCATTCATTTATTTCTTCTCCTTTCAACTAAAAACATCACGTTTGATAATATCGTTGTTCATCACCACTAATAGCTTTCCGTTTGTTTTAAAAATTCCTATGGGAAATCTTGCCTAAATTTTGAACACCGTTTAGACTACACCTTAATTCTTCTAATTTTGTATTTGATTCATTTCCACTGAAAACCTGATGAATGAAATCTTTCTCTTCCTCCACCCAGAGTTTTATCATTTGCCCCTTTCGTCATTTCGATGAAATTCGAGGATATATATATATATATATATATATATATATATATATATATATATATATATATATATATATATATATATATATATATATATATATATATATATATATATATATATGTGTGTAGAAAGAGGTGGGAGTATGATAAAACTATGCGTATATCTTTCATTCGACCTTAGAAAAGCTTTCGACTCGATGCCAAGGATAGGACTTTTGGCAGGTGCTGGAGAGAGAATATGGGGTAGATGGTGAGTTAAGAAGACCAGTTGAGAGTATGTATGAGATATGCAGTTGCAAAGTGAAGACATTGTACAGAAATGAGGAATAGTTTGAGTTTAAAATGGGAGTCAGACAAGGAAGTATGTTATTCCCTATCTTGTTTGGGCCATTTATGAATGTATACTCGTAGTTATCCGAAATGGGGCTGAAGATGAATGTGGATAAAACGGAAATTCTCACAGTGGGAAGAGAACGGAGTGAGTGGTTGAGGGTGAAGCTTGAGGGGAAGGTAATTAAAAATATGAAAGAGTTTGAATATCTAGGTGGGTTGTTTACAGAGGGAGGAGGAAACATACAGGATAATAACAAATAGAATTGAGAAATAATTATTTGGGTTTGGAGGTTAGAAAAGTGGTCTTCGAAAAAGTGTTGACGCCGATTTTGATGTAAGAAGTGGAGACGTAGAATACTACTAGGAAAGAGGAGAGCAGGTTTCAGGCTGATAAAATGAAATTTTTGAGTGGATTGGTGGGTAAGACCAGAAGAGACAGAATACGCAACACGGATGTAAAGGTGTAAGTGGGATTTTGCCCGTTGATGCATAAGATAGACGAGGCGAGACTGAGGTGGTGGGGACATCTGGAGAGGCTGGAGTAGGATAGGGTGGCAAAGAAGAAATTGATGTGGAGGCCTGATGGCGGGAGACCGATAGGAATATCCAAGAAGAGGTGGAAGGATCGGTGGATGATTCGTTGAATCGTCTTTGGCTGCCTGCGATGCAATAATTGATGATGGAGCGTACCATTGAGGATAGAACAGAGTGGAGGAAGCAACAGCCATTCTTATACCTCTCTTCGAGCTGATCCCGTATATAAGATATATATATATATCATATATATAATATATATATAAGAAACTTATATATATTATAAAACTATCTTTTTATATATATATATATATATATATATATATATACTAAGCCATTGTCTCTTGAAAATTATCTTTTTTTGACGGAATGTTATTTTTAATATTTTCATTTTTGTTTATTAATTGAAATACTGAGGAAATTGAATTTCAAGAAAATTTACCTCTGTTTCAAACACTGAAATATAATGAATACAATAGAAAATATATATATAATATATATATATATATATATATATATATATATATATATATTATATATATATATATATATATATATATATATATATATATATATATATATAAAATATAAATCACTGATATTCTAAAAATTTTTATGAAACATTAAAAAGGTAATATTAATGAAAAAAATTAAGTAAAAAAATTTATCATAATTGCAAATTTACAATATAATTTTCCCATATATATATATATATATTATATATATATATATATATATATATATATATATATATATATATATATATATATATATATATATATATATATATATATATATATATATATATATATATATATATAATAAATTTCATTATTTTCTAAATTATTCTGGTTTGATATTTATTAAGTACAATTTTACTTGCAACAATATTCTCTATTAATTTTCTAGTTCTGTGTTAGC
>SEYY01017611.1:15000-17500 GCA_009176605.1 Armadillidium nasatum
GTAAAGAAATCAACGAAGCAAATAATGCTTAAAAATTTATTTTTTCGAATACTGCTATTTTTTCAGTAATTTTCACCGTGCTAGCAGTACCCTTTCACCCACTCATATAAAACTTGATCTTACGAAGAACTCTATTAAAGTAATGAATTGAAGTGGAGCTGAATTTACATATTTATGGGAAAATTTCAGAGGATCCGTAAAACTAATATCAAAGAGTTAACCCTTATAGGATCTCAGTTATAGAACTAATTCATAATGGTTTTTGATTGTCAGTTAAATCAGACTGAAAATCTGCACCGGAGTCTTTCAAGAATATTTGGTAAACCTTTTAGGTAACCATGGTCCAAAAGACTACAGAGAATTTTGAATTACTATCAAATCATGGGATGCGACAAGCTTTTGAAAATCTGTTTCTTCTACTCTCATATGAATTACTTCCCTGCAAGTGCTGGTGCTGTGATCAATATGCATGGCGAATTATTCCAACACGGGGTTTTCGAAATGGAAAGCGATACCAGATTAAGTAGAATTCAAGTATATCTTCAGATTATTAGTCAAACTTTAAAGGGAAAGCTCCTAAGACACAGTGCAGTAGAAAGTCTTACTCTTCTACGGTTTAGAAGAGATATTCTTTAACTGGATACGTATTTTTCTGACTCTGTTTCCAGTTTTATATTATATTTAAATTTTAACTTATTATACTCCCATTTTCACTTCTTCATTTCTTTTACCAGCATTATTTTATTTCATTCACACTCGTACCGTATATGCTCATTCGTTTGTCTGTTTTAATTTCAATAGTTCTTTTTCTTGTTCTTACCACTCAAAACACTACATTAAAATTGCTTAAAGATTGAAATATACTCATAATTGTGGAAATGTGCAATATGAATATCTAAGTCTTCTAATTTTGAGGGAATTTTTTAATTATATATATATATATATATATATATATATATATATATATATATATATATATATATATATATATATATATATATATATATATATATATATATATATATATATATATATATATATATATATATATATATATATATATATATATATATATATATATATATATATATATATATATATATATATATATATATATATATATATATATATATATATATATATATATATATATATATATATATATATATATATATATATATATATATATATATATATATATATATATATATATATATATATATATATATATATATATATATATATATATATATATATATATATATATATATATATATATATATATATATATATATATATATATATATATATATATATATATATATATATATATATATATACTATATGTCTCGTTTGCAACGTAGACTCTTCTACTCCTGTAGCTTTCACATAGACCTTTTAAGTACATTTGGAACCATAAATCATGCTACAACAATTACAACAACAACAACAACAACAAAAACAAAAACAACGACAATTTCACAGCATCAACGATAACAAGTATGACCTGTCTTTCTACTTCTACTATCTACTATTGCTATTAATACTACTACTAATAATAATAACAATAACAATATTAACGTCAATAATAATAAAGCTAATACTGAAAATAATATTAATAATAAGTATATAATAATAATAATAATAATAATAATAATAATAATAATAATAATAATAATAATTAATAATAAGAAGATTAATAATAATAAAAAAAAATTAATACTTAGAAGATTAATAATAATAATAATAATAATAATAATAATAATAATAATAATAATAATAATAATAATAATAATAATAATAATAAAATAATAATAATAATGTCATTCACTACTAGATTAATAAAAATGTTCATCATCCTGTATGTAGGTATATATATTCATTCACAACTTAAGTAATAAAGTGTATATTGAAAAAACTCTCTGGACGCAAAGCAATCTCCTAAATAACTATTCCCTGGAAAAATTATTGCCGCGAACCGTTACAGGACTCCAATTTTCCCGGGTAAAATTTTCCCGCGTAAAAGTTGCGCTTCTCAATTTCAAGATTATTGCTTATTCAAGTATTATTTAGATTTTGCTTTTTCTTCCCCTATTTTGGCGGGTAGATGAATCGAAATCATTTTGGCTTATGTTCTGGAATCGCATCTTTTCGATTGCGAATATTATTCAGTATTATTCAATATTATATTCTCTTCTATGCATTAGGACTGGTCACTTTTCTATCATCTGTCTTTTTGATGGGACGGCTCTCCTGGACTCTATATGCTTTGCTGAAAAAGGAGATGCTACATGCTTACCAATATAAACCTTCATTTTATCTATAATATATATATATATATAATATATATATATATATATATATATATATATATATATATATATATATATATATATATATATATATATATATATATATATATATATATATATATATATATATATATATATATATATATATATATATATATATATATATATATATATATATATATATATAT
>SEYY01017611.1:22500-25000 GCA_009176605.1 Armadillidium nasatum
CAGTTTTTTCCTTTCTTTTTTTCTCTTTCTCTTTCTCTCTCTCTCAGCTCATTAACTCCCTCTCTCTATATCATTATGAATATTACTCTAGTATAGAAAATGATTAAAAAAATTTATTAAAATGTTTTAGCTTATATATATATATATATATATATATATATATATATATATATATATATATATATATATATATATATATATATATATATATATATATATATATATATATATATATATATATATATATATATATATATATATATATATATATATATATATATATATATTTATTATATTTCGAAGAAAAAAATTTCAATCCAATTTCCACTTTGTTGAATATCACCTCTCTTCTTCTAGACCTGACCTCTTATTCTTGACCGAAACTCAGGTGTTTGAGAGCTCTGACAGCAAATCCTGCTCTATTTCCTCGTACCGTCTCTATCCTCAATTTTCATCAAAATAAGTGGTCAACGATGTTGTTTGTTCTCGTGTCTCAAATTTGGAGTTTTCCGAATTTCCACCTTGTAGCTTAAGCTCTCTTGCCATTCTACGACTAAATTCATTTGTTTTGCTTATTTATCACCTAATTCTACTGAGTTTCCTACATTCTTCGACTATCTAAAGTCCAAAATAGAGCACATTCTCTCTTCTTTTCCTTTCTCTAAATCATCATATTAGGTGATTTCAATGTTCACCACAGCCAGTGGCTTTCTTCTAGCTCTCATGATACAGCTGGGGAACTGGCCTTCCATTTCGCTATCCAACACGACCTTGAGCAGTTGATGCAGCTCTGTACTCGCATCCATTATCGTCTTGGAGATGAACCTAACATTCTAGACCTTTTTCTAACTTCTAATCCTTTTCTTTATACTGTCAAACTCTATCCACCTCTGGGCTCCTCCGATCACCTTTTTATCTCTGTATCCTCTTCTATTTTTTCAAGTCTTCCTCAAGAAAGACCTCCTCCTAGTGCGAGGAAACGTTTGTGGCATTTCGGTGCCGTAAGCTGGTCGGACTTGTGGATGTACTTCTTTGATTTCCCGTGGAATGATTATTGCTTCCGTGGGAGGCATCCCTCGGAGTGCAGAACGCATTACCGAGTAAGTATTCAGCCTTCAGGGATTATCGTTGTCTTCAAACTCCTGAAACTCATGCAACTTGTATTTCATACCGAAATCGTGCAAAATCTATTCTCCGCAACACCAAAAACTCTTTTCTCCGTAGAAAATGCAATAATCTTTCTAGTTCTTCTTCTTCATTCTCTTTCTGGCATTTTGCAAAAAAAAAAAAAAAAAAAAAATGTCAACTCTAACTTTGAATCTTTATCTTTCCCTCCTCTAGTATCTCCTGACAGCACAACTGCGGTTTTGCCTTCTTCTAAATCTGAACTCTTCCCTCAAACTTTTGCCTCTAATTCAACCTTAGACGATTCCGGAGCTATATCTCCTCCTTCAACCCCCTCCAACTCATTTATGCTTAAAATTGCAATTTCTTCTAAAGCTTAATACTAAGAAGGTTCTCAAAATGTGTTTCTGAGCTTGCACCCTGCCTTGATAAGCTATTCGTCTTTGTCTTTCTTCCTCAACATTCCCTTCTTGCAGGAAACGTGCGCTCATTCAGCCTGTGACGAAGAAGGGGGATCCCTCTCAACCCTCCAATTATCATTCCATTTCTTTGACCTCTGTTCTCTCTAAAATTTTCGAACCTATCCTTAACATCTCAATTCTTCCAATCTTATCTCTGATCACCAGTATGGCTTTCGTAAGAAACACTCTACTGGTGATCTTTTTTCCCTTCTCTCTGATTCTTTGTCCTCCGCTCTTAAGCATTTCGATTTCTAAACTTCCCTCTTTCGGTATCTATCCTTCTCTCTGTGACCCTCTCTCTGATTTCCTTTCCGGTCGTTCTATTGCAGCTGTTGTAGATGGCCACCGTTCATCCTTTAAAAGTATTAACAGTGGTATTTTTCAGGGTTCTGTCCGATCGCCAACACTTTTTATATTTTTACAATAATGACCTTCTCTCTATTACTTCATTTCCTATCCACTCCTATGCCGATGACTCCACCATTCATTACTCCTTCCAGTTTGAAAAACGCCCCTCCCAGCAGCAATTAATAGACGCAAGGATGGTAGCAACTAAACTCTGATCTTTCACGTATTTCAGTTTGGGACAGAGATCTCATGATCGTTTTCAATGCCTTAAAAACTCACTTTCTTCAACTCTCTATTCGACACAATCTTTCACACAACTATATCTTCTTCAAAAACACACGCTCAAACCTTCATATGTTCTTAATATTTTCGGTGTTTCTTTTTCTTGTGATCTTTCTTGGAAAGATTACATAACTTCTCTTTCTAGACAAACTTCCAAGAGTTTGGGTGTTCTGTGGCTCCTTCAGAATTTCTTCACGCCACCCCAGTTGCTTTCTTTTTATAGGGGTATTGTTCGCTCCTGTATGGAGTACGCCTCACACATCTGGGGTGTTCCACTCATACAG
>SEYY01017612.1:0-13091 GCA_009176605.1 Armadillidium nasatum
TATATAATATATATATATATATATATATATATAGGGATGGAGCGATACCGAAATTTTTACCGATACCGATACCTAAAAATTTACAGGTACCGATACCCTATACCGATACAAAAATTTTTACCGATACCGATACTTACCGATAAAATATACCGATACTAAGATTTTCAATTCACCGATACCGATACTTCACTCCATCCCTTATAAATATATATATATATATATATATATATATATATATATATATATATATATATATATATATATATATATATATATATATATATATATATATATATATATATATATATATATATATATATATATATATATATATATATATATATTATATATATGTAATGGGACGATTAATCGTCATAGTCTTTCTGCCAATTATTTTGACGATTAATTTACTTATATTGGCTTATATCTTTGCTCCGCCCTTTTTTTTATTGAGTGTAAAAGTCCGTTTAGTAGTTGGGGCCAAATATACAATTCGAGAAGAAATCAAATTATTTTTAAAACTGGAGAAAAGATTTTTTTTCTGCATCACAATTTAAGAGCTCTAAATTTAATACAGGGATTTTGCAAGTCTGTTCAAGTTTTCACATATTAAAATTTTTAGAATTAAAGTTCTAAAGATACTTCAAGGTGTCCCACTTGCTCTCAGTCCCAGATATGCGCTTATGGATATCAAGGTTCTAGTCATTAGTTAATAAAATTTGTCACGAACAAACCTTGGTGTGTGAGAATCACGATGATATCAAAACAAGTGTTTTAAATGATCGTCTTATTTCAAAAATTTAAGTGGTCATTTCAAAGAAAGAATCACGACATTAAAGAGGAACATTTGAAAAGAATGACATAAACAAATTTGGTGGAGTATTTTGGGTTGTTATCAATATCAACACAATGGCAAATTAATTTGAAACGCTTTCTTAACAAGAAAAAAACCAAGACAGACTGAAGTGTCCGCCTCCATCCAGGCTAGGTGAGAGAAAACGAAAAATTAAGTTCCTCTCTTTCGATTCTTGGAGTTTAAAAAATGTAATAATAGTGATAAACAAATTAGATATGAGAAAAAAAATAAATAAACTCGTTGTCTAAAAACGTAAGAGAAAGCGTGGTCATGGTTAAGTGATTACTCAAGTGTCTTATCTTTTGGTTGGAAAGAATTTTGCAACAACCCTCTCTTCTCACTCACCAAGGTTTGCTCGTAGCCAATTTTATTAACTTATGGCCAGTACTTATAATATCCATAAGCGCGTATTAGGGGCTGAGGGCAAGTGGGACACCCTATATTAAATATAAAAATTACATTTATTTATACATTTTAATAAAGAAAAGACTTATTCTTCCAAATTATAAAATTTAAAACTGGAAATTTTTTAAACACCTTTTTTTTCCACATTATCATCGTCAAATAATTCTTAATTGTCCGATCACTAATATATATATATATATATATATATATATATATATATATAATATATATATATATATATATATATATATATATATATATATATATATATATATATATATATATATATATATATATATATATATATATATATATATCGTATATATATATATATATATTTAGATATATATATACCCTTTATTTCAGTTTAAAGAAGTGAATAAAACAAATCTGGAAAACACTGTATATAGACCTGGAGGAACTCTTGGTGCAGCTTATCCACCTGCAGGAATTTCCTCTTTAGTAACACCACCGACTTCTACTCCCTTTGCTCCACCATCGCATATCACGCCTGTGGCGCCAAAGGTAGTTCAATTATTTAAGTTTTCTGATTTTTTTATATAGTTTGCCCATTCGCTGTTATGATTATTAGTAGTAGTTGTAGTAGTAGTAGTAGCATCAGCAAATGAGCCTTATTAAAAATTAAAATTTGGTTTGAAATAAGTTAAAAAGTTTTCGTTGGTCAAAACATAATTTGCATAGGTGTATATAACTTGAAGATTTTGAGTTTGAACATCAACATTTTATGTAGTCTTTGTTGAACGTACCTGGTCTGTGAGGTAATTATTATATGTATGAGAAATAGGTTTTTTTCCCATTGGCTAATAGGTCCTGCTGACCTGACTCTCAATGGATTAGTGATAGGTGATAAAAATATTCTCTTCTAGAATAAGGCCTTGACATTTAGTGTGTGTGTGTGTTTTTTTTTTATTTTATTTTTTATATAGATATATCAAATTAGGTGCAGAATTTTATTTTTGGTTTCCACAGATTGAAATAAAAATTATTTTATGACTTCAGTTGTATAAATATATTGTTTATATTTGTGGAAGCTTCAGGTTTTTCCATTGAATGAAAGAATGTTGTCGAGTCTTATCTCTTTGAAGTGAGAGGAATTGACAGAAAAAGAACTGTTTGGCAAATAAAATATGAATCATGTCAAAGAAAAAAAAAATCAAAAGTGTATTTCTTGAGTGACACACTTTTTGATAACTTTTCTCCTGCTTGAAACACTACCTGGTGATAAAATAAAAAAGTAACAGATAGGTGATTTAGAGAGAGAAGAAAAAGACTTACGTTGTGAAGTTATTTTCTTGGTTTGAATTGTGGATGTTGAAGAAGTGTATTAGATAGATGTTTTGATTGATTTATTTTTAGTAAGGTAATTTGGAATAGGTGATAATATTAAGGTTAAAGATGCTTGCCAAAGCTATAACAAATAATTTGTATGAATGCTTCGCAGTATTTTAATTATTTTACTTTACAAAAAGTCTATTGATTTATTTACTTATTTATTCATTGGTATTACAGAAAACCGGTCGCTGGAATTCGATGCATGTCCGCCTTGCGTGGGAAATTTTTTATGACCAGCAAAAGCAAGGTCAAGATAAAGCTAGTGTCAAGATGCCTCCGGGTAGTGATATGTTGAGATCTGGAGGTGGACCTCCACCGCCACCGGTTGGATCATCACGATTATATTCATCTCTTCCAAGGCCTCCAGATATTGGATCTTCATTAATGAGTGGTGCAGGGCCATCTCATCGTCTTGAATCTTCCTTTATGGGGTCGCACATGTCTCCTTCTGTTCCTGGTCTTTCCAGTCTTCGTTATGGTACCGGGGGCCCACCACCTGGTCCTACAGTTTCCAATCAACCTTCCTTTCACCATCCAGGAGTTGTTCCCACGAGTATGTCTGGTCCTCCCCCTGGTTCAATGTTTTCCAGAGAACCCATTGCTTCAGGTCTACAACTTCCTACCCCGTCTTCTCATGATACCTGGAGGTGAGTATTATTATTATTATTTATATTAATTATTATTACTGTTGTTATAAAAATAATTTAAGTAATTTCTAAAATTAAAATGACTATTTTGTTTTTAATCAAAATTTTTTTTTTGAGGTTGGAATTGTTGACTTTATGAAGTTTGTGTTTATGAACTAGATTTTTTGAAACATTTTTGTCAACTGAGATTACATATAATATATAAAAATTTATAGTTTTGAAATTATTTTCATTCGAGGTATTCCAGGAAAAAACATTAAATGCTGTACACCACACGAACACTCTGGCTTTGATAAAACTTGTTTAGATTGTCTTTCCCCCTAAGTTAGTAGTGAAAAATTAATTTTTCTAAGACAATTTTTAGTTATAGGTTCCAGATTTCTTTTGGGAGGAACATACTCCGAAACCCTCTTTGTTTGAAAACTCATATAAGTCCTTTCGATTTCAAGATTAACGTGATATATACCTTTGAAAAATCACAAAATATCCGGAAAATGCCAAGATCAAAAGTTTTGACTTTTTTAAAAAATTATGGCTTACTCTTTTGTTGATTTTGTAATCCTCACTCCCATAGGAGGTGAAGAACATATATTTTTTTTTCATGTATTTGTATCAGTTAAGTATTTTAAAAAAATGAAAATTCCCATTACCTTCTGAGCAGTGGGGATAACTGTTTAAAAACAATAATTAATATTTCACTGTTGGCCCAGCTTTTTAGCAAAATAGTTATCTAATATTTATATAACCGCTATCCATAAACATCAGAGCTATAGAATACCCCAATTTTTAGGTCTTCATGTAGCAGTTATTGTTGACATATCAACAAACTAGTTTGTATAACAAGAAGAAAGCAACTTTTCATAGATTTGTAAGTAAAGAGAATAGTGTGTCCTTTGTAATTTTTGTCTGTGTAGGTCCCCCCAGCCATTTGTTTCTTACGTCTCTGACCTGACTTGTTTCAAATATTAATTAAACAGCAGACATTTTTGTCAAAAGTTGGGTTCTTATTTGGTCGGCTAGACCAACACTTTCATCATCAAAATTATCTTGAAAGACTTAAATTCTGGACAGCATCATGAAGTTTGTGTTAGGACCTTGCAGTCTCTTTTGAGCACTGTTCCTTGTTCCAAAATCCACATGTGGTTGTACAGTAGCCTATTGTCACATCTTGTTTATCTCGAATTATTTTAGTCTATAATGTATTTGAGAATGTGAAGTTTCTTATCTAAGTATTTGCTGAAGAACTTTTCTGCTTCTGTCCTTGCACTCCAGTTAGTTTCAGACTAAATCACATAAATCATAAGAGTGTCATTTCGTTTTTGAGTTTCTTGAAGCTGTTTCGAACAATGAGAACAACCCACAAAGAGCATCGATCTTGGCAAAAAAACGTGATCGTCATTGTATCCAGCTTTCCTGTTTGTAGTTTGTACACCCACCAAGTTGAGTGAACGGTTTTTGCAGTTTCTCACTTATTCTTAATAAACACCATTTTTGTGTTGTGCAGTCTCATAAGTGTTCATGTCATAGAGCTGTGACGAACAATCTTGTAGCTATATTTTCTTTTACTCTACCTGCCACAAGATGTATTTAACTAAATCTAGTACCATTCTGCCTAGGATACGTTTATAGAGGATGTGTTATTACATATACATTCGAATACAATTCTACTTCAACCCTCCCTACTCTCTGGAAACGTGCGCTCATTCAGCCTGTGCCGAAGAAGAGGGACCCCTCTCAACCCTCCAACTACGGTCTCATTTCTTTAACCTCTGTTTTTTTTAAAGTTTTCGAACCTATTCTAACAGGAAGATTTGGAAACATTTCATTTCTTCAAATTTATTCCTGATCGCTAGTATGGCTTTCGTGAAAAACGCTCTATTTGTGACTATTGGCGACTCTCTGACTCTTGATCCTCCGCTCTTCGGCATTTCAGTTAATCTTTTGCTCTCGCGTACACGAAACCTTAGATAGAGTCTGGCACAAATCTTTGATATCTAAAACTTCTCTGTTTCGAAATGTATCCTTCTCTCTGTACTCTTCTCTCCGATTTTCTTTCCAGTCGTTCTAAAGCTGCTGTTGTAGACTGTCACCGATTATCTTTTTAGTCTATTAATAGTGGTGTTACTAAGGGTTCCGTCCTATAGCTAACACTTTTTCTACTTTGCATTAATGACCTTTTCTATTACTTCATCACCTATGCACTTCTATGCTGATGACTTTACCTTCATTACTCTTTTCAGTTGACGCTAGAATAGTGACCTTGGAGCAACTAACCTCTGATCTTTCTCGTATTTCAAATTCCGGCAGAGAAAACATTGTTGTTTTCAATGTCTCAAAAACTCAGTTCCTCCATATCTCTACTCAACAGTACCTTCCGCACAACTATGACATCTTCGAAAACATAAACTTAAACCTTCATCTGCCCTTAATATTCTCGATGTTTTTTTCTGTCGTAATCTTTCTTTCTAAACAAGCCTTAAGAGGTTGGGAGTTCTGAGGAACCTTCATATTTTTTTCACATCATCCCCGTTGCTTCTTCGTTGCTTTCCTCTGTATGGCGTAGGATTCACACATCTGGGGTGGTTTCACTCATACAGTTCTCCTTGATAAGGTGGAGTCTAGGGCTTTTCGTCATATCGACTCTTCCACTCCCACTAATTCTCTCCAGTCTCTCTCTGCCCGTCGAATTGTTGCGTCGCTCTCTCTATACTATCGCAATTACAATGGACACTGCTCTTCTGAATTCTCCCGTCGCAATCCTTCTCCATTAGAACGGCTTGTGCGACACGCTTTTCTATACAATCTCATTCTTTCTTTGTCCAACTCTTTGACCCCAGACTTAACCGCTATGCTCAATCATACATGTACTCTACTGGGAAAGTGTGGAACACACTCCCTATATCTGTTCCAAGCTCCGTATATCGAGACATGTCAGCGTTTAAGGACCAGGTTCCAGTATTACCTCAACTCTGTTAGAAATTAGGCCTCTTACCTTTGCCCACCAGAGGAGACAAAAAAATAATAATAATAATAATAATCATATATATATATATATATATATATATATATATATATATATATATATATATATATATATATATATATATATATATATATATATATATATATATTATAGGGATGGAGTGAAGTATCGGTATCGGTATCGGCATATTTTCCGATACCGGTATCGGTATCGGTATCGACCTTTTCAGTATCGGTATCGGCAAAATTTTTGGATAAGAGTAAAGTATCGGTATCGGTATCGGTAGTAGTATCGGCATATTTTCCGATACCGATACCGGTATCGGTATCGGTATCTGGTAATTCGGTATCGGTATCGGTATCGGTAAAAATTTTGGTATCGCTCCATCCCTAATATATATATATATATATATATATATATATATATATATATATATATATATATATATATATATATATATATATATATATATATATATATATATATATATATATATATATATATATATATATATATATATATATGGGTCTTTCCATGTGACAACTGACCTAAGGGTCCCTGATTGACCCCCTTTAATTTTGATTAATTTTTACATGTCCTTACAGGCCCTTTATGGGGGCCTGCAAAGTTAGCCTTATAAGTAGTTTGGTTGGGGCTCCATAGATGCTTTTGTATATGCAACTTTTATCTTGCTGTGACAAAAACTTATAAATCATCAAGTTTGTCACCTTGTTTTTCATAACACAAGATAACTACAACTATAAAACTGTGTTCTGGCTCAATTTTTTGTGTAGAATAACATAGGTCCACAATCAAAACTCATAAAGCACTACCTATATTTTCTACAATTTGGTCTCAAAGCAGCTCAGAAATTTTATTGCGATCAATTTCCCTCTATATTTTAGTAGGCTGAAACTGCTGAATGAATGGCTTTGAGAAGCTGATCCTCTTAGTTTATAGTTGATGAGGAATGTCATTGTAGTGTAATTGTTATATTGCTAGTTCAAATACTTACTAAATTATCCATCCTTAAAGTCCACCCAAAAATTAGACACTAAAAATTTTGACCAATTTTCAGTTGCCTGTACATCAAAAGAGACACTTCCAATTAGATATTCATGAACATAACTAAAAAGAATACGCTTTATTTGATTATAAAATGTGTTCCATTCTGTTTTCTTTCGTTTACGAAGGAAAAAATAAGTTTCTTCATATGATAGTTGTGTGTGTGAGCAAATCTCAACAAGTAACAAAGCAGCATAGTGAACTCCGGAATTTTAATGAATATTAATCTTTTCTGGCGTTTTATAATGGTCGAATCTATTGTCTTTCTCTAATGAGACTATTGTTGATCGGACTTTTGAAAACAGAAACAAAATGTTCAATTTTTAGGAGAATGAACCAGCCATAAGAAAATCACTTCCTAATTACCTTTTGAACGAAATTTAATTTAGTGAGTGGCTATTTGTTTGCAAGAAAGGTTTCTTACTGTTTTAGAAATACTTTACCCCTGCCTTATTATATCTTCCAAATGCCTAACCTATCCTTCTACTTGCTACCTTTGAATTCTTTTAAAACTGAAGCATGTACTGTCAATTCTATGAAGTTTTCAAACTACTTACTCTAGGGCTTTTAAGAAACTCGTGAAGAACTTGCTGGGAGTTTTTGGATTCCTATACTTACTCTTCTCTTTTATACATTAGCTCCACTTTCGTCCCGCGGGAAATTCGTTTCATGCCTTTGTTATACAAGTTTTATTTAATTTATAGAATTGACCGCACTGTACTTTTACTTATTAGTTAATTAATTTTATAAATAATGATCAACTGTATTGATAATAGACACATCATGTCATAATAAAAAATACTTTCTCCACCAAACGAGTTACATTATCTGTCTTTAATGGAAACTGTACTGATGCTCCATTATTTATTTATTGTTATTAGTAGTAGTTTTGTATTGAAAGTATTAAGGGTTTTTATATCCACTTTTTTTCTTTTTCAGGTTAAGAGCTCCTACGCCCTATGGAGTTAGTGGGAATCCTTGGCCACTGAAACCAGATTCAGTATTTTACGAAAGGGAACGGGAAAGAAGAGAGCAGGAAGAAAGGGAGAGAAGAGAGCGAGAAGAAAGGGAAAGAAGGGATAAAGAGGAGAGAGACAGAAGGGAAAGAGAAGAAATGGAACGAAGAGAAAAGGAAGAAAGAGAAAGAAGAGAGAGAGAGGAACGAGAAAGGGAGAAGGAGAGAGAAAGGGAAAGGGAAAGAGAACGTGAAAGAGAGAGGGAAAGAGAAAGAGAGAGGGAGCGTCGCGCGGAGCATGAGAAAGAAAGATTAGCTCGTTTGGACGCTGAGAGAAATTCGTCACGAAGGGAAGAAGTTAGATCTCCTTTGCTGCGACCTCCAGATATGAAAGATCATCACCATCATCATTTGGGAGGCGTCATGCCTTCTTTGTCTCACCCAGCAGGACCTCCATCACTCGGTGGAGATTCTCGCCCCTCTTCGCGACCATCTTCAAAACCAGATGCAACAAGAGGGAAACCAGAAAGTAAGGATGATGTTATGATTGTTGGAAGTAAAGAAGGTACTCCAAGACTTCAGAGTTCCCATCTGCCACAACATCTAACTCCTCCAACTTCTCATTTGCCTTCGCATACATCACCATTCATGTCTCATGCAGCTCCTCATCATTCTCTTTCACCTCATTCATTATCTTCACATTTCCCAACATCTTCCACGTCACCGATTGATAGGGCAAGGCTTATGCAGGGAGTTTATGGTCCTGGATCTCATCCTGGTAGCGTTCCTCCTGGCCATCATTTAGGCTCTTGGCCAGACCCCTTTAGAGATCCTTACAGGGCCGCTGCTGCTGCAGCAGCAGCAATCCACGATCCCCTTTCTGCAGCAAGAGCTCATGATCTAGCAGCCAGAGAATCTATGCTGGGAAGAGATCATTTACGGGAACAGCTTAATTTCGATAGAGCTCGTGAGGAGCACTTTTTAAGAGCCAGCTCACTCGGTGGTGCAAACCCCTTGTCACCTCTTATATGGAATGAACGCTACCGTGAACATCAAGCAAGAGAACTAATTGATCGCGAAAGGGAGCGTCAAATGGCTGGGGCTGCTGCAGCTGCAGCAGCTGCTGGATTACCTCCTGGTCTTTATCCTTCAACCTCACTTTATGGTCCTCCAGTGTCCTCGCATATGTCCTCCCTTTTACCACCTTCTTTTAAAACTGCCTCTCCTATGAATCCCAGTCATCCTATGCATCCTGGGCTGAATCCCCAGGGAATTGGAAGTCTTCATCCTGGCGCTTCACATCCATCATTAGGAGGGGCTCCAGGTCTCCCGCCACCTCTAATATCGTCATTAAGAGGCCCTTCTCCAGCTTTACCGAGACCTCCAGATAAAAAAGATCCTCCACGATGAAAACTCTAGTCAAACTTCTTCGGCCTTGAAAGTCCAAGTTTCATATTGGAAGACATCCTCCGAGAGAGAGAGGGGAATTCCTAAGGAGTTTACTCACTCAAAGGTGCTGCCCGTTTCAGCTTTACCAGTTTCTCGGTGTAAGGGTGCTATATGTGGTCTCCTATTTGATAGGGTGCCTTATGCATACATTTAAAAAGTATGGAATCGCTCCTCCCTAATTATCAATTTCAAATTCTTCCACCAGACACAAGTGTAATTACTGTATTATGTAACTATGCAAAGTAAATTATATATATATATATATATATATATATTATATATATATATATATATATATATATATATATATATATATATTATATATAATATATATATATATATATATATATATATATATATATATATATATTAATTAAAATTTAAACCATAAGTTGGGAGGAGCAGTTACTTGTCTGCCTCCTTCGGAAGATTGCTCTTTGCCTTTGCAGGTATTGGGAATTTTTGAAATATATAAAAGGATATGAAGATAATAGAATAAAAATAAATGGTCTTTCATTGCGATTAGGCTGTGGAATGTAACACACAAATTTTGTATTATATCTGTATAGGGTAGCCATACCATTGTGTGCTACTGTTGGAATTTTTATTTATTAAGTAGAATATGTAAAAAAAAAACTTTGTTTTTATATATATTTTGTAGATTATTTATTATTATTATAATTATTATTATTATGATTATTATTATTATTATTATTATTATTAATTTAAATGAAATTCAAGAATCTTTTTATGATAAAAAAAATTGTTGAAATGTTTTATGAAAGTAAAAGAATTTTGTTTATTAGTTTGAACTTCCTTGACTTATGCTTGCTTGCTTAGTTAAATAAGATTTTATTGTATTAATTTCCTAATATTTATGATATTATTGGAACTAACCTATGTTCTTACTCGTTTATGAAAAGGATTTTTAATGGAAATGTTCATAGCCTTAAGAGAAAGAAATCTACCATATATGTACCAGTAGGCTGTCGCCCAGAATATCAGTAGGCAGGCTAAGGCTAGCAGCAATCAGTGCATCAATAATTTAATTTTAGAGAAATAAAAACAATTTGAAAAAACAATTTGATATATCCCAGCAATTTTTCCCGGATCCATATTGAAGGGCACATTTCAACAAGAGTTATGGTATGTGTGGGTGCGTCTCCCCCCCTCCTTTCCTATTCAAGAATAAAATTTCCTCATTCCAGTTTTTACGATGTGGAAGAAGTCATTTTATTACATGAAAAAGTTTTCAAATAATTTGGTATGTCTAAAGATCTTTTGCGTTTTTTATTCCTCCTTTTTTCCTATTTATATTTCACTACTTTATTTTCACTTCATTACAACTTGCTATTTAATTTTCTGTATCGTAATTACTTTTCCTTAACATGTTTTAAGTTTGCTAGTGGTTATATATATATATATATATATATATATATATATATATTATATATATTATATATATATATATATATATATATATATATATATATATATATATATATAATATATATATATATATATATATATTAATATATATATATATATAACCAACTGGTGCTGGAATTTTGCGGAGCCGGGGTAAAATTGTAAAGAGGTCAAAGCACTGAAATTAGGTTAAGAAAATTAGAATAAATTTTAATTGAGGGTTTTAATTATAAGGAAGGAGTGAATAGCCAACATTCACTTAAATTAATGATTATATTTTTCCATTAATATATATATTATATATATATATATATATATATATATATATATATATATATATATATATATAATATATATATATATATATATATATATATATATATATATAATATATATATATAATATATATATATATATAATATAATATATATATATATATAATTTATATATATATATATATATATATATATATATATATATATATATAATATATATATATATATATATATATATATATATAGTTTTAAAAAGCTAAATTAAAAAAAAAATTTATTTTTTTTTGATTCACAATAGTGATTCAATAAGTTTTACCTAGGTAAGACCCTAAGTAAAGTTTGAAAAATGTAAGATATAAAATTATCAATATCACCTGTATTTATACATATTGCTATTTTATTGTCGAGTATCAAATTTGTATCATTTAGCAACATTATTTCAAAATAATTATTTCATTTTATACCTTGTCACTACTGGCTACAAGATTAGCTTCATCAGTACGGTAGTACTTTACAATATTTCAGAATAGGCTCGAAATAGCTAAATGTAACATTTGCAATCAGGGAATTAAAAGAAGACCTCCAGGTGCCCCAAGTAAAAATTTTTCAACCAAATCCTTATGGGGGAATCTAAAATCAAAACACAAAGATGAACATTCACTAACAGTAAAGGAGCAGTCAAAAGAAAGAGAATATTGAAAGAACAAGAAAAAAACTTAAATTTATATTTTGTTTGAATTTTTTTTTTATTATTTGACTGATAGAGCTGAAATTTTCAGGGTATATGCATTTTTTCCGGAAGTTCCGAGTTGATTTCGAGCATTTTTCTGAGCCTATAACGGTTTGAAAGTTATTTGGACCCAAAGTTTAAAAAAAAAAATGAATAGCGGTATCAAACCACTGGTCCACATTAGCTGAAAATTTAATTGAATAATCTTAGCCTCAATTTCTTGCATTAGTGGGAACATATATATATATATATATATATATATATATATATATATATTATATATATATATATATATATATATATATATATATATATATATATATATATATATATATATATATATATATATATATATATAATATATATATTATATATAATTTTTTTTTTTTTTTTTTTTTTTTTTTTTATACATCCACCGTATCCCGCTGTGCAGGGTGGCGTCAACTGCAGAAATTCCTGCAGTCGTATTGGGAAGACAAAAAAAACTGGTTAAAGGGAATCCCAGACCCTAGAACCATGCGAAGAACTATTCTTCATTATCCAGCCTTGTCGCCCAATCCAATCTCGTGTTTTTAAATTTTATATTCATAATACTAATGAGAATTTTCACTTAAGCGAAAGTATTTTATTTTAAAGTTTTGTTGCTCCTCTACAAAATTTTGATAATAATTTAATTGCGATTTATTAATTTTGTTTATGAAAAATTTTTAAAATTTTTTTTTTTCTTTTATTTAATTTTATTATAATATATATAATATATATATATATATATATATATATATATATTATATATATATATATATATATATATATATATATATAATATATTATATATTATATATATATATTATATATATTATACGGGATTGAAAATTATTCGGGATCGGAATCTTGATCAGGATTACGATTTTTTTCGGGATCAGGGATCGGAATCGTGATTTTGAA
>SEYY01017613.1:0-2500 GCA_009176605.1 Armadillidium nasatum
ATATATATATATATATATATATATGTAATACATTATACTTGCTTATGATAACTGATATTAATGTAAATAATTTAAAAATGTAGAAAGCTTCAATGTCAGTCTACAGGTACAAAGTACAAAAATCATAATATTTCCAAATATATACAAGTATGTAGAAACTTATATCAATTTATAAGGCAAATATAAGACAAATGATAAGAAAAGTTGGTTGAAAGTAAAAATAAATTTAGAATGTAAATCAAAATTTACATTAGCAACTGTACAAGCTATACTCACAGTCAATACTTTCTCAAAATGGCTCTCTCTACTTTACCTTTAAAAAATATATTTAACCTTTGAACAAAATTTAACACAGTTTAATGGGTACCTTAGCCTATCCCATATTTCATTAGTTTAGTATGGAACTTTGACCACAAAATAATTAGACTTTCCAATAGAAGTAAATTTGATTATAATTATTACTCAGTGCTTAATTTCATGAGTTAAAGTTGCTAAATCTTTTATAAGTTCTAATTGTATTGATATTCTTTATTGGCAATTTGGAAAGGTTAGTAAGCATACTTTACATATATATATATATATATATATATATATATATATATATATATATATATATATATATATATATATATATATATATATATATATATATATATATATATATATTATATATATATATATATATATATATGAAAAGTCAACTAGTTTTTGGTTATTTGACAACTCAAACTTCCATGAGTTTTTGGAAAATTTAAAATAAAAGTTAGTTATATTCATAATATTTGAGATTAAGAAGAATCATTATCATTTATTCTTTTATAACTTGATATTAATTAACAAATAAATTTTATTATTTTCCTGTAATTCCAAAAATGAACTTTCTTTTTTTTCAACTTTAAGTTCTTAAATAAATTTAACTAATTTTTCTGACTTTTCCTTAATTAGCACATCTCTCAATTTTGAGAAAACTACACCATAGGTTTGAATCCCAGAGCTTCAGGAACATAAGAAAAAAAAAATGAGACATAAGCCACAAGGGCCTACCAAAACTGTCTTCACTGTCATTTGTTAGGAATTTGTTTATTATAAATTTAAAGATGCTATTTAACCTCCTTTTCAAGGCTCCAAGTGTAAATTAATTAAAAATATATTTCAGGCTTTCAGAGTAAAGGTAAGATAATAAATGCCAATTAAAAACTTTAATATATATATATATATATATATATATATATATATATATATAATATATATATATATATATATATATATATATATATATATATATATATATATATATATAATATAAAGGGTTAATTTAAATGTAGTAGGTAAACCACATTTAATAGAAAACAAGGTAAAAGGTTTTTGACTTTAAAATTACTAACTTTGAGAAATTCAGGAAAATTTAGAAAACTGACTGGAATAAAGCATTGGAGGACCCAAACTGTATTCAAATAGGGGAAACTTTCAAATCTATCTTGGATAAAGTTCAGTCAGAATGTTTTGCAATCAGAGAAATTAAGGCAAAGAACTGAAAGCCCAATTGGTGGAGTAGATAAATCAGGAATAAAGTTAGAGACAAGCATATGTAGTTCAAGAAGTTCACAGTCAGTAATAGTATAATGGATTTGGAAACTTATAGGAGAATAAGGAATGAGCTAAATAAAGAAATAAGTAGATCTAAGAGACAATCATAAATTAACTCTGAAGAAACATTAATAAAGATTTGAAGAAATACTTTAGTTTTTATAAATTTAATAACAAAGGAAGATGGGAGTCCTATTAATATTAATGATAAGGTAATTAACTCTGACGAAGAATTAGTCAATATTTTTAATATCTATTTTGCATCAGTATTTATAAATAAAAGGTTTGATAGCAGTAACATTAGAGAACAGAGTAGTGATAGGTTTGCATTTCTTGGTGATGATGCAAATGCGGTTAAGAATTTGTTTGAGCATATTGATAATCGTAAGTCTGCAGGTTCAGTCAGATGGTATACATGGAAGAATCCTAAAGGAAGGTAGTGATATTATTGCATTTATTTAATAGGTCTCTTAATTATTGTGATATAAGAGGATTTGAAATCTGCTCTAAAAAAAAAAAAAGTAACAGATGATCTTGGAAATTAGACCAGTTTCACCTTACAGCTAGTTCAAATTCTAAACAAAATATTGAAAAGACAAACAGAAAAACATTTAGTTGACAATAAAATTTTTCAAAATTCACAACATTGTTTCAAGAAAGGTAAATCATGTCAGATGAATCTTTTGGAATTTATGGACATATTTACTGATTGCATTGACAAAGGAGAACCAGTTGGGATATTGCATATCTTGATTTTAGCAAAGCTTTTGATAAGGTACCTCATAAAAGGCTGATTTAAAAGTTATCTCAGTGTGTTTAGGATGGGTTATTCATAATTGGATACAGGAGTGGTTGAAAGATAGAGAGACAGTGTGTAGTATTATTAAAATAAATAAATCATCAAGGGATTGGT
>SEYY01017615.1:2500-5000 GCA_009176605.1 Armadillidium nasatum
GGTATTAGGAACTGGGGTAACTCTTGCTATTTTCAGTTCTTCTGGAAAATGGCTAAGTTCAATTGAAGAATTGTAGAGAGTCGCTGATACTGGTGAGATTTCATTTTCGCAGTATTTATAGATTCAGTTTGGAATACTGTTAAAATTTGAGCTTTTGTTTTCTAAGTTATTTATTCCATAGGCTTGATATGCTTGTAAAAGAGAATTTTTGACCTTTGTGCATTTCTAGGTGGTAACTAAAAGAAACACTCCAATTTTTTTCCCCGATCTTTTGATGTAGGTGTTGTTTCTAGCATTAGCACACAGGTGTAGTGGTCAGAAATATTTGCATTCAATGTATAGGACATTGTGGAATCTTGTTTGTTTGACTATATACAGTCGATTATTGTAAAGATCTAATTTACATTTGGCCTTGTGATGCTTGTTTTGAAATTTACAAAACCATTTAATGTCATGGTGTGCATTACTAAATTTTTACAATAAGAGGTATTGTCTCTGCTGAATACGTCTATGCTAAAGTCCCCAGCTATTTGAGATTTCTTTTTTCAGTGTATTACAACAGATTTCGTCGACTGTCTTTATAATTTTTTTTCCTTGTGGTTTTCGATATACGACTAACAAGTTAACTTTCCTGAGTCCTCCCTTGAAGGTCACTGCGAATGTCTGTATGTTGGTATGAACATCTGAAATTGATACTTTTGCTTTAAGATCCTCTTAAATATATACATTGATATTTCACCTCTCTTTTGTCTGGCGGCAAGCACTAAACTGGTCATATCCAGCAAGATCAAACAGGTAAAACTTTCAGGTATGCTTTTGCAAGCACTATACTAGAGAAGCCAAAACTGAAAGTGGAAAGGTTTGTTAATTCCTTATGGTATTTCGGAAAACTCTTGATGTTTAGGCATATTAATTTAAAATCTTTAGAGTTTTTATATAGATAGTTTAATTTATTGGGTAGGAGAAGAGGACATGTTTTAATGTTTGGTTTATCATATGGATTGTCAATGTTGCCGATAGTGTCAATGTAGCTGATAAACATTGTGTGCCTTGGAAATTACAAAATGTTGCATGTTAGATTTATAAATGAACTTTTTAAGTTAAAATATATAAAATATTAAATATTTTCTGGTCGTGGTAATGTGGGTAATGAGGGTAATTAAAATTTTATAGATCGAGTTATAGAAGTTATATTTAGAATTTAGATTTGCATAATAAGAGGTGTGAATCGAGTTCAAACACAAAAGTGTGCAGTGTAGCGTCGATTGCAACTAGTATTGTATAGTTCGTGGTTGAAATATTCGATTTGTAGTTTGAAAGCGAGAAAAAATATAGAGAGTACAGATGATAGTACATAATGAAGAGTGGGAGAAAAGATATATAAGAAGAAAATTTGTGGAAAAAAAAGGCAGAGTGTGAGAAGAGCAAATAAAAAGAGGTAATCAAGAGAGGGAGGAAGAGAAAGAGGAGTAGAAATATTAAAAGAGGAGGATTGAGGAAAACGGAAGAGAGAGAGAGAGAGCTGAGAAAGGGAGAAAAAGAAGCATAGATATTAGGAAAGAGAGCGAAAAAATGAATGAGAGAGTGAGAGAAAGATAATGAGGGAATGAGAGAAAGAGTCGAAATGAGAGAGAGATAGAGAGAGAGAAATGAAAAGAGAGAACGAAAAGTAGATAATGAAGGGAATAGTAAAAAGAATAAAGAATAAGAGAGAAAGGGAGAAAAAAGGAAAAGAGAGAGAGAGAGAGAGAGGAAGGAATATAAAAAAAGAGAGAGAGAAAGAGGAGATAATATGAGAGGTAAATGGAAAGATAGAGGGAGAGAGATAAATAGAGAAGGAAAAGAAAAAGAGAGAAGGGAAAATACAAATAAGGAAAGAAAACATGAGAGAGAAAGAAATTAAAGAGAAAGAGAGAGAAAAAGAGGAACGAATGAGAGAGAGAGAAAAATACAAAGAAATATAAGAGAATGAGACAGTAAAAGATAAAGTATATATATATATATATATATATATATATATATATATATATATATATATATATATATATATATATATATATATATATATATATATATATATATATATATATATATATATATATATATATATATATATATATATATATATATATATATATATATATATATATATATATATATATATATATATATATATATATATATATATATATATATATATATATATATATATATATATAATATATATATATATATATATATATATATAAGATTAAGATATATGGATAATCTCAAAAAATTAATGTCCTATGTATTCTTTATTAAGATGGCTAGATTCTAAACGAAATGATAAATGGGAAACCACAATGCTTCTAGAAAAATAATGATTATAATCTAATAAAGCACAATATATATTATAGCACAAGATTGCGCACTTTTAAGATCGTCAATGTTAATTAATTGTGATTAATAAATTTGTTATTAATTTATACATTTATTCAACTCGCTACAACAGACATGC
>SEYY01017615.1:10000-14679 GCA_009176605.1 Armadillidium nasatum
CATTAATGCATATATTTAGAGACTTTTAGACGGGTCGTTGTGTTTGTTTTTTTTTTTTAGGGGATCATACCCCCCTCAATAAGAATTTTCACTTTTTTCACTAAATTATTAATAAAATATAAAATATTTCATATTTTCTTTTCTTTTTTCTTTTAAAGATTTAGGAAAATATGTAGGAATCAAATGAACAAATGATTTTAATAATAAGTGATGGATTAGATGGTTTAAACCCTGCCTACCATACCATTGATCAACAAAAAGACGGTGTAGCAATGGGATCACCCCTTGGCCAAATCCTTGCAGAATTCTTCATTTCACATCTGTAATCCCTATATCTAGACACCTCTTCTACAGTTTCACCTCCTACATTTTACAAAAGATATGTCGACGACATATTTTGCCTTTTCCCCTCAATAGAACATTCTAATAAGTTCCTTTCGCACATCAACACTTTGCACCCCAACATACAATTTACAATAGAACATTCAACACGATGATTGAACATCTTAACACGCTTCCATTTCTGGATGTCTTTGTTACCAAAACTCCTCAAATGTTCACTACAAACGTTTACAGAAAGCCAACATTCACACCAACTATAACTAATTATTACAGTTCCTCCCCTATTATATACAAAACTAACACCATTCTTACATTCATACATAGAGCATATGGAATTGTCTCGTCTCACCTCAATTTACATAATGAATTTCAATTTCTTGAGGATTTATTTCTCGCTTATAACTATTAACCTAACATAGTATCACAATATATCTCTTCTTTTCTTAACAACAAATATTGTCCCACATTCCCCACATTACTAGCCCCCCAAAAAAACCATTTACATCAGCTTTCCTTATCTCAATTCTACCACCACAGCAATGATACGTAAAATATGAAAGATACTGTCATTACATTTCCCACATAAAGACTTTCGATTCACATACAGTACGTCTTTCAAAATCTCTTCTCTTTTCCATTACAAACCGTCATTGCCCTTTCCTCTCATAGCTTCGGTGGTATATATAAGTACTCTTGTCCCTTGTGTAGCAAGGGCTACATTGGATCTACCACCAGGCTTTTGAGATCTCAGATCTGTGAACATCAGGGCATCTCTCACCGCACCTCTCTTCCTCTTTCTACTACAACTTTTTCTAACATACCTAAAAACACACAAACATGCAACACCTTTGTTTTACCCAAAAGCTTCAACGTTCTAGGCACCAACCTTGATTCCACGTCGTTACGCATACTGGAATCTCTATACATTCTCAAAAAAAAAAAAAAAAAACAGATTTAAACAATAATCTAACCACTACTCCTCTCTATATCGCTGTACTCTAATTCTATTAGTCCTATATGCTAGCCACAGCATAATTCAAATTATATGGTTCTTTCGCTTATAACCTTTCTACCAAAATTTTTTTTTACAGAATAAATCTTTTATTCATTACATATTGGCTAGTTATAAATATACTATTCTGTGTCCTATTTTATCATGACATGTATGATATGCCTCCTTTTCATATATTGAATGCATGGGTCCACGTGAGTTTGATAATAATTTTCATTTGAGGTACATGGTATGTTTTATGTGTGTATTTATTAACTTATATATATATATATAACATATATATTTTTATTTTGGTTTTCAGAGGTGCCTTTTCACTTCTGTGTGTGTGTGATAGTATTTGTATGAATGATTTGGTGTTTGGCTCTGGATCCGTAAGCAGTAACACTAACTACACAGTTGTTCCAGTACTTGCCTGCACCAATCAAATTTGGATTTCATATGCTTATTAACTATTTAACATATCTTTGTACAAATTATACAACCAACTACTTATCCAGTTTACATAATTTTGTTGTAATTTATAAAATCTCGCCTCCAGAGTAACAATGTAATAGTCGTTCCTTCTTGTCGTGCTTTAATTTATGGTGTATTGATTTATTTGGCTTATTTATTTATTTCATTTATAATGTTAATTTTAATGCAGATTATATCATTAATGTAATTAATTGTTCTTTCTTTTTCACAGCTATATACTCTTGAAAATGATTTCAGTCAAATCGAAACGTAGAGAATAATGTTATAAAATAATTGTTTATAATTATTATATATTGATCAATAATACTTCTAACTCCACCTTAACTTGATGCCATACTTATTTTTCGTCATATTATTTGTTATAAAGATTAAGCTCAAGAGGAGCACCAGCATTTACACTATGAGTATATATATATATATATATATATATATATATTATATAGTATAATATATATATATATATATATATATATATATATATATATATATATATATATATATATATATATACACACACACATTCAAGCTCATTCCATTCTTCATTACATTCAGAAAGAACAATTGCTCTTTTACTTTTGTTAAAGTTGAATTCTTTCCTCAAACCTTTGCTCTATTTTTGAAAGCATTCTAAAGACCCCAATCTTGATATATGGGACAGAGACCTGGGGTAAAACATCAAGAGAAAAATGCAGAATTCAAGCAGTAGAGATGAGTGTATTGCAATTGATGGTGGGAAGGACCAGGATCGAGAAGATAATAAATGAAAGAATTAGAGAAATTTTAGGAGTAAGGCCAATCATCTACAAAATGAATGCAGTGGGATTGAGATAGTTGGAGCATGTGTAAAGAAGGCCGGAGGGAAGAGATGTTAAAGAGGGATGGGAATGATCTCCGAGGGGGAGATGACCGAGAGGTAGACCCAGGAAGAGATGATGGAGTCGGTTGAGAGGTCATTGAAACAACACCAGCTACCTGCGATGGAACAACTGATGGGAGGTGGAATTCTCGATGATAGGTTAAGAAAGGCTCCTAGAACCTTACTGGGAGGGGATGCAAGATATATATATATATATATATATATATATATATATATATATATATATATATATATATATATATATATATATATATATATATATATATATATATATATATATATATATATATATATATACTATAACACCTTTCTTTTCTTTTCTCATGGGGTAGTGCCCTCCACAATTCCCTTAAAAACATACCCACCTCTACATTTCATCCCCCTTTATCATCCTCCCACATTTCTCTCTGTCCTGTTCTATACTCAAATTTCTTTCACCAAAAATTTCACTCATTCAAATCACCCATTTCCAATTTAGCTTTTCCCTCCCCCTAAACTAGAGTTACCATCCGTCCAAATTTTTCGGGACAGTTCTAATTGTTTAAGCCGTGTCCCGACTTTTTTAGAGAGTCAATCGGGACGGACATTTGTTCCGATTTTTAGGTTTGGCAAAAGTTATTTATTCAGCCAGCCAGAGGTTGGGTTGCGTAGGAGCAGAAGTCAAAAATGTATTATTTATTACTTTTTTGTAGAATATCCTAATTATTAAACCATATGACTTTTTTTAAAAACAACATTCTTATTTATTCTTTATATTAAAAATCCCCCACCTTTATACATCCCTTAAATCTTTTACGGGCAGTGTATTTGGGGATGGGCAAGGCAATGTTCAGAAGTGCCCCGTTTTTTGTCAGAAAAATATGGTAACCCTACCCTAAACCTTTCTACCTCGGATCTAAGTAACCTGCCCACCATCCTGTCCTCATTCATTCTACACACATGACCAAACGGTCTTAACACACCTTCCCCCGCTTTTTGCATTACATCCCTCCCCCATCCAAACACTTCTCCCATATTCTTTCGTTTCAAATCCTGTCAACTCTTTTCAAACTACGGTCTCAGTCTCATCATCTCAAACACATTCAAACTTTTCCTCACCTTTCCATTTATCATTCATATATATATATATATATATATATATATATATATATATATATATATATATATATATATATATATATATATATATATATATATATATATATATATATATATATATATATATATATATATATATATATATATATATATATATATATATATATATATATATATATATATATATATATATATATATATATATATATATATATATATATATATATATATATATATATATATATATATATATATATATATATATATATATATATATATATATATATATATAGGAATTTATATACAAAACACATCAAAGACAGCATTTGATGATAATTCAACGCGAATATTCTTGGTTAATTAAACTGTTGACTCTATCAAAGATTGTACTTCAAACGTTATTTACTTTGTATAATGCGACAAAAATTATATATATATATATATATATATATATATATATATATATATATATATATATATATATATATATATATATATATATATATATATATATATATATATATATATATATATATATATATATATATATATATATATATATATATATATATATATATATATATATATATATATATATATATATATATATATATATATATACGGATATAGCGCAGTCCGAAGCGATGAAAGTACCACCCCCAGGGCTTAATTAACACACGGGGTGATAGGATGGGCTAGACCATTCCGTTTCACTCCGTTGCCCTTTGGTTCGTTCCTTTTCGCGTTTCGCATCCACTCCCTCCCCCATCACCAGTTGGGAGTTGGTGGCCTCCGGTGATGGGGTTGGCGCCACCAAGACCTCTATGCCGACTTGCCCTGGTGCACGGTCTTCGTTTATATTAATTTCTGCAACAT
>SEYY01017616.1:0-12500 GCA_009176605.1 Armadillidium nasatum
ACCCTAAATTCTTCAATAATGCCTTCAGCCAACTGTTGCTCAAACACATCATTATAGGCTTCAATTAAATTTTTCCTTTTTAAATTTTCATGAACCCTGTTAAGTACTGAGAGAGCTATATTATGATTAGAAGGCAGTAAAGATACTTTTTCTTCTATCCAAGGAAGATTAATGTGGTATTTTCCATCTTTGAATTCTATACCTTCTCTGAATTTTTCAATCTGTATCAGATCAAATTCAGATTTATTATTCATATTTTCAATGCCTAATGATTCTATTTTGAACATATTTTCTAAACCCTGTTCTACTTCAGAATCTGTTAAAATGTGACTTAGAGGGCTAAAATATGAATGAACAGGATTTAAAACAGAATTAACCAATGTTTGATTTGTTTTTATTTGATTTTCATTTTGTATGTCTGAAGAGTGTTCAGGAAATTTAACTTGATTATGATATAAAAAATTTGTAACATTCCCAAATGGGATGATAGACCCATCCTTCAATTTGAAAGCTGATCCACTCATGCATTTAACTAGTTCCAGCATAGGGAAAAACTCTATTAAATCTGTGCCCAATAAGGCATCCAATTCAAAAAATGAGTTGTTTGTTTCTTTAAACCCATCATCAGCTAATTTGTAAGATTTATTCTTTAAATTTTGGATTGCAGTATCCATAAAATTGACCTCATATTTTAATTGAAGATCCTCATCTATCAAAAGAGGTAGTGGAAAGCAAAATTTATCAATGTGCACATCAAGTGAAATTTCTTTTAAAATGCGAGTACTAACACCTAAATAAGTTCTAATATCATAACTTTTACCATGTTGATTTTCCATACATATGTCAAGTTTATCTAGCACCTTCTTTGAAAGGTAAGTACGTTGTGACCCAGAGTCTAAAAGGCATCGGATGGATGTCGATTTTTGACCTTTACCCACCTTCAAAGTTATAGTAGGTAATAAATATAATTTATTAATTCCTTGGCTTAAGCACATATTATTTTGTAGTGCTTGGGGCTGCATATTGCATAATGCAGTGATATGATTTTTCCTACTGCAAACCTGGCAATTAAAGGACAGGTTATCATTTAAACCAGGACACTGGTCTGCAGAGTGTTTTGAGCTTGAGCATCTACTACACAGTTTGATTTCATTACACCTCTTTACTCTTGAATCGTAAGTTTTATAAACATTACAATTTGTCATGACATGGCCTTGAGAAGAACAAAATTTGCACAATTTAGAAGAGTTTTTTGAAATATAACCAGCGGTATCACCACTACATGTAGTATCACTTTTATGCATAGTACTAACATTGGTTTTAAAATTTTGTAATGATGCAAAGGAATTATTTTTTTCATATGGTCTTGATGTCTCTTCAGACCTTTGATTTTGATTATTCCAGTACTTGATTTGATAATTATCTGAAGGACTGAATTGTTTAAAGTTAGATTTCACTTTTGATTGATATTGATTTTTAAATTGAGGGGCATACTGAAATGTTTTAACTTGATTTTGACTACTATTTCTATTCTGATTATTTGAAGTCTTCACTATATTCTTTATGATCTCATTATAATTCTCAAATATCTGATTTAAATCAGGATAATTTGTATCTAACTTACGAGTAATTTCTCTCACTACTACATTAGGCAATTTAGACAAAACTATGTGGCTCAGAATCAATAGCCCTGCAGGCTCCTCTAAAAATTTAAATTTATAACTTTCCAGTTCATACACTAATGTGCGAATTTCATTTAAATAAACTCTAGTAGTATTATATGATGGATCAAAATTAGGTTTTAAACTAATTATTTTTTTAATAGTTTCATCTACTATGAATTTTTCATCTAAGAATTCTTTATTAAGCACTTCTATTGCTTTTTGATAGTTTGATTCATTTACAGAGAGATTCTGTATCAATGAGTATGCATATCCTTTCAACTTATTTTTCAGGCAATGCAATTTAACAGAGTCATTTATGTTCCTCTGTAAATCAAATGCACCCTTAAACTTAGTAATAAATCTTTTATAGGCAAATTTATCCAATTCATTACCTTCAAAAAAACCGCAATCTAGAGTTTTTAGTATAGATTCTCCTAAATAAGTACAAGTACTCGAAATATTTTGAGAATTGCTACCTGACGTAACCTTAGAACTACCAATTTTATTTAATTTTAACTTGATTGTACATTGATATTGAACTACAGAAGATAGTTCTTCACCGTAAAATTCTGGGACAATGGTATCTACATCATTATCTTGGTAGATTTTTAAAATAGCTTCATCCCTTGATTTTATTTCCTTTAACAAGGACTCTATTTCAGCTTTTATACTTTCTATATATCCAGAATCTCTTTCTTCAGTATTATCATCACTCTCCAACTGAGAAATATAACAATCTACTTGAGCTCTGAGAGATGTCCTGCTTTTCAATAAAGGCTTATCCTTTTTCGCAACTTTATCTAAAAGATTCTGTACATCTGAATTGGACATTTTGTTTAGAACAATGGTCTTATGACCAAAAAAAAAAAAAAGCAAAAAAAATTATATCTTAAATTGAAATGATATATTGCCTATATCGCTAAAATTTTATGAAATTTGAAAACTGGGCTTTTTCCAGCCAATTAAACACTTTGAAAATTTTGATAACCTATTTGGTCTAAGTGCAATGTAAATTTGAATATATAATGCTGGCTTAATAAACTAAGCAATTGAAATTTATTTAAAACTTTGAAATTTGAAAATTTGAAGGCCTTTTTAGCCAAAAAAAATTAAAAATTTGAATCACTTTTAAATTTGAAGTTTGAGTTGAATTTGAAAATTTGATATTGGCTTTTCTAACCATAAATTGAGTGAAGTTTGAAATTTGTAACTGGCCTATATGGCCTAATACTTGAAATTTGAAAATTTGATGTTTAAGGTTAGACCTATCAGTCCCATATCAATACTATGATTTTGAAATTTTTGAGAATTTACTAGAGTACAGCTAATTAGGCGCTTAAATTAGTTTTCACCAATTTTCTAGCATGAGCAAATCATAGCAAATGGCTTCATTTGCAACATTTGTTTGTGATTAGTCTTGTTAGGCCCTAAATGTCTTGTTAGGCCCTAAATGTCTTGTTAGGCCCTAGTGGCTTATAACTGTCTCTTTTTCCTTATATTACACTCAGTTGGCTATAGTACTTTATATTAGCCAACTCACACCTAAGAAAACCATTCAGCCTGTAGCCTAGCAATAATAAACACATGCGGTAGGCTTAAGCTTTTAAATACAGGTATCATAAGACTTATAAAGCTTACTTAGGCCTACTGAACCTATTAAAAACCAAAAAAAATACAATTCCAAAACGAACACTGTCAACAATTACAATAAAGCCTAAGTAGCGGCCTAATTTATGATTAGGATACACCGAAATTTGATATAAATTGCAACAATCGCTATAAAAGACAAGAGAAACTGGGAACTTGCAAGAAAACCGTTCAATAGTAAGTTTTAAATTTTAACCGGATCGTTGAAATTTTTGAATATAAATACAGTTAGACCACCTTTTTGAAAGATATAAAAGCTATGGGTTTGAGCTTTTACTAAGAGACCTGAAAGAGAAGGGTCGTAGTTAATTTTACAATTAAAAAAAGAGAGAAGACTTACTATTGAACTTTTTCAAAAAGATGGTTTTCTCTTGAAGTTCCTTCTTATACGAATTCCATATAATTAAGAACATTAAGCAGTTATATTTTTGAGTAGAAGGCAATAGATATGACAGTTAGAAAGATTAGAAAAAAGGAAAATATATAACTCATACCTATTTCTTCGAATTTTGAGAACTTGTAATAAACAAGCGAATGAACTTACATTTTTGACGTCTAGACCTTACCATGAATTTTAAAAAGTGAGTGCTTGTTAGCCGGCTGTTTGTTGAACAACAAAAATGATACATATCGATACAAAAAACAAACCAACGACTCTACAAACATAGGAACATAGGAACATAGGAAAAATAGAGACAGTTAGAAGCCACAAGGGCCTATCGAGACTGTCCCAGTCCAAACAAATATTAACTATCAATACTAATACATGCACAAAGACTAGGTCTGTCCTATCCCTAGTTATCAGTTTACTCATGCAAAGATAAAAAATAACACCAAGGCCAGTTTTACATGCAATATTCAATGAACCATCACCCACTACAAAAAAAAAACTGCCAATTAGGCTTGGTCATAGGTTGATCTAAAAATACATAATATACCCACCAATTTGGCTTAGTCAAGTATATATAATACCTAAACTATCCATATATCTATCTAGCCCCTTTTTAAATTTGACAAGAGAATCACAATCAACAATCTCTTGTGGCAAGTCATTCCAAAAATTAACAACTCTATTACTGAAAGAGTACTTTCTTAGATCGAGATGGCATGGCTTCTTTTTAATTTTCTTATCATGTCCTCTAGTTACTCTTCCTTGGTCCACTATAAAGTATTTTTCAATCTCTGTATTACTGCCAGATGCAAATATTTTGTAAACTTGTATCATATCCCCTCTGAGAAATCTCCTTTCAACCGAGAACATTCCTAACTCTTTCAACCTCTCTTCATAGCTCTTATTTTCAAAGCCAGAAATCATCCTTGTTGCTCTACGTTGGACTCTCTCCAGCATATCTATGTCTCTTCTTAAATGAGGAGCCCAAACCTGTGCACAATACTCTAATGCTGGCCTGACATAGCTATTATATAGTTTGCTTATAACCTCTTTGCTCTTGTAAACTACATTGCGATTAATTATACCTAACATCTTATTTGCTCTATTCCTTGCTTCCAAACATTGATCACCCACCTTCAGATTACTGCTAATAATCACACCTAAATCCTTTTCATGCTCCACAGTCTCAAGCCACTCCCCATTCATTTCATAATTAAATCTTTCATTTGAGTAACCTACATGAAGAACTTTACATTTTTTACTATTAAAGTTCATTTGCCACCTCTCTGCCCAACCAAGAAGTCTATCTAGATCACTTTGAAGCTAAAACTCCAATCAATGAAAACTTAAATATAGACAAAATAATACACTAGATAAATAAGATAAAATATATACACAGATAAATTAGTGAAAGCATATAAACAGTTTTTATAGTATATTGAAAATTCATAGCAATTTTTACCGTCAATTCCAAGCCATTCCATACCCATCCTAATTTATACGATACTAAATTCAGATGAAAGCTTGAACTTATACTTAAGGTGACAGTATAAAAGCATATCAAGGTAAACCCATTCTACGCTACTTTAATTGACAGGAAACATAAAAGCAAAGCATAACCAAAATAATTTAAGTATAAATAAATATTTAAAAATGTTTAAGTTTTTATGTGTACTGTTGACATTTGCTTTAAAAATTTATTCAAGTTTAATTATAGGCAATGTATCTATAAAATCAAGTCCTTAACATGAAAGAATATAAATGAAGAAAAAGAGAAGTAATAAAAGCCAGTTATGCCTAATGAGACAACTCCAGTCAAACACAAATAAGTTTTTGCATTTCTTTGAAATTCACTCCTTTTATAAAAATTTCCAGTTATTCTTAGTTTTTTTTTAATAGACGGATCTTAATTTCAAAGCAAACATGCAATCGCAGCATAATAAATTAAGATGCAATTTAACAATTATGCACATAAGAATGACAATATTATGAAAAGTCCTTTCTAAAATACATTTTATCCGATTTTTGCTCTTTGGGTTTACTCTGTCAGAGCTACATCGTTATAAAATATTGAGTGCACAACCTAGTAATAAGCAATTTTTTTTCATTGTTTATCTTCAGCTTTGACATAATGAAGGAGTGTTTATGTTACCATAATGATTAAATTTGTAATGTAATTTCTAAAAGAAAATGTTACTGTTTTTAGTATAGAGAATATGTGGTGAGTTTTTTCGTATTATAATTCAATTGACATAAAGTGGAGTGCAATTACCGACCCTTCTGAACTGTTTACCAAAGGTTGTACTTTTGCCAGAATGGAACACTTGAGTGATGAATCTTCTGATCCAGATACCCCAGAAGTTTTTAAGTCTGGTAAGAATGTATTTATATATTGTCGAAGTTTTTAGTATCATACTGTTAAGTTAAAAGTATGTTTGTTTATGTGGACACAATGAAATGAAATCGATATTTTCTATTAAGTTTTGAAGAAAATCTGCAAGAACATGGTATGATAAAAGGTATAATGTTTTTATGGCCATCTACACTTTGTAATGAAATCGATGTTTTCTATTCAGTTTGAAGAATGTAAGCAAGAATATGGTATTAGTTTTTATACAAATAAATCTAATATGAGAACGTTTGTAAACTAAGAATATATTTAAAATAGTGACATAAATCACAATACTAATCACCTAGCAAGAATCTCAGTGAAAAGAAAAACTATTTTTTAGATATAAAATCAGTATGTTTATTGGTGTGGTAATTGACCAGAATTTCAAGTAACACATGCAAAAATATGCAAATAGAATATAAATAAGAGTATTTGTAAAAATTTGCTCAACTAAGTGAGATCTGAGAAATTCCTTAATAACCAGAAGACCTTTCATAACTTATGAAATCCTAGGGAGTCATTAAGTCTAAAGAAATAGCCTATATAGGGTTTATAATCTGTGTCATTTAGTAACTGAATCAATTAAACCACACCTTCCTTAATTATTTATAAACTATTTAAATTTCTTAAAGAATACTAAAAATAATTATTAATCCTGAAAAAACATACTGGTATATATAAATACTTTCTATATTAATAGGATTTTCTGTTAGGCAGAAATCCTTGAAAGAGATTATTATGTAGTTCTATTACTGCTTTTCTTAGAATTTGACCAAAGCATAGTAGTTAAAGTTAATTACGATTAAAATAAATAATTAGTTAAAAAAATAATACAAACTCTTTTACAATATTCTTTAAGAATAGGAAAATAGAGATTTATTTCTTTTCAAGGTAATTTGGATCAGTTCTTTTGTAAAACGAATTAAGATAAATAACACACAGATAAAGGTAATCTAAGTAATAGCCTAAGTTGGACTGCTACCTCTTATCCAAGACCTATAGGTAGAACCTCCAAATTCAGTAAACAGGTCCACAGTTAAATAAGTATAAGTCAGTTATAATAACTTGTAAATTCCCCAGCTCAACTTAACTTTAATATTAATTAAAGTCAAACAAAAGAAAGCAAGAAAGTAGGTTAAGTTGAATATATTATAGGCAAGCTGCTCCTAATTTCTTGAATAGAATTCTAAGCTCCTACTCCTAAGAATTAAATGGTTATCTATTCTTGTAGAAAAAGATAAAAAGTAAACTTAGTGTCAAAGATTTTCTAGTAAAAATGAGTTTAATATAATTTAATGGAGGCTTTACAAATATAAGTTAATGATTGACCGGGCCTGGAATTTGGTTGGGGCTGGGGTTCTGGCCAGGGTTGCTTAAAATTCGTAAAGTTTTCAAAAGCACTGAAATTTTAGATTAAGAAAATTAGATATAATTTTAATTGAGATTAATTTAATTATAAGGAAGGAGTAGAATAGTCAACATTCACTTAAATTAATGATTATATGCATTTTCTCCAAAAAAAAATTCAGAAAATTACACATTTTGTATAATAAAAGTACAAAAAATTTTGAAATATTTTTTTCTGATTTACAAAAGTAATTCAACAGGTTTCCTTAGGTAAGACCCTAAAATAAAGTTTGAAAAAAATGTAAGATAAAAATTATCTATATAACCTGCATTTATTTCACATATCATTGCTGTGTATCAAACTTGTATCATTTAGCTACATTAATTCAAATTGTTATTTTGTTTATACTTTCAGTCACTATGGCTGAATCAGATCAGCTTTAGCAGCATGGTAGTATTTACAATGTTTCAGGATAGGCTCAAAATAGTTAAATGTAACATCTGCAGCCAGGAAATTAGAAGAGGACCTCTGGGTGCCTAAAGTAAAAAATTTTCAACCAAATCTTTATGGGGGGCATCTAAATTTAAAACACAAAAATGAACATTCACTAGCAGAATAGAAACGGTCAAAAGAAATAAAAGGAAAAGAAAATATTGAAAAAACAAGAAGAAAAATCTTAATTTTCTTATATTTTGTTTGATTTAATCCACCATTAATATGTATAATTTGCCATTTTAATCCTGGCAGCCAAACCCCTGTCCAGGGCCAAGACCCTGGTCAGTCCATATTTGTATATGTTAATATTAGGAAGTCAGTCCTTATTTTTAATAACAAATCTAATTTCAAATGTTCGTTACTGCCATTTAGAGGATCTTTCTTTATTTAGCAGACATTTTTAAATATCTAGTATGCAATAAAAAATTCACCAATAGAAAAATAATTATTAAATATTAGGGATTAATTTTCAATATATATATATATATATATATATATAATATATATATATATATATATATATATATATATATATATATATATATATATATATATATATATATATATATATAAGAGAATAAAGTGAGAGATAGTAGATTAATACTGTAGTTTTTGCTTAATCATATTGATTGGAATCTTTAACTATATTGCTTATATTAATAAATAAATAAAAATTTTGTATAAATTGTTTTATAAAAATATTTTCATAGTCATGTATTTTTAATCCTATTATCAAATAAACATGTCAGATATGTTTATTTGATAATAAACTGGTTATTGGCTTGCAAGCAATGTAACTATGAAATTTTTATTTAAAGTGTTGATTTAAAATAATCATTCAGTTTGTCTATTTCTATATTTTTGGGGCATATTTTTTTTTTTTTTTTTTTTTTTTTTTGGTTGTACTTGTTAAAAACACTTAAAGTATATATTTAGAGGAGAATGTAGATTTAAATATAGTTTCAGAATTGAAATATTATATCTTGTTTCTGCTTGAGTGATTTTTATACTCTATTATACTATGATATTGACTTTTCATTAATGACTTGTTAGTCACCTTTTCATTGCCTATCCACTCTTATGCTGATGACTTCCCACATCCCACTCATTATTTTCATTTCAAAATGTGTCCCCTTCCCCTATAATCAAATTCAGTTGATGCTAGGAAAATGGCTCAAGAATCTGACATATTTCTGTATTTCTAACATAAAAAAAAAATTTTCATTACCTGAAAAATAATTTTTCCACCTATGTACTCAACATATTTTGATATACTATAATAAATACTTTATTGAAACTACAGTTCATGCCTTCTCTGTACATAATAATCTTGATTTTTCTTGTTTTATTGATCTCATGTTGAAAGATCATGATGTTTTTCTTATACCAGTGAATGGTTTCTAAGCAGTAAGGTATTCTAACTTTTAAGAGTGCCTTCAGAATTTTTCCCCACTGTTCCAATTACTTGCCTAATATGCTGAAGAAATATTGTTCTCCCTTATTTGAGGAGGTTATTCCACTTTTGGTATACAGTTACTGAAAGGGTGGAGCCTAGTGCCTTTTACCTTACCAAATCTCCAGCTCTCATTGACTCTCTCTCTCCAGTCTCCTCTTACCATCAGACTATCCCATCACTCTATATATAATTTCACAAAGGAAACTTCCCATATGAATTTGTTAATAGAATACCTCCTCTTTTGGAACTTGAGTGACTTAGACTATGCTGTCTTTTACTGTACTTTTTGTTCAACTCTAACCTAAGACATAACTGCTATGTTTCTTTCATATATAATCTGCTAAAGTCTGGAGCATTCTTCTATATTCCACCCTTTCTCTGAATTACACATTTCATATATATACTGTATATTTGGACATACTGGCCTTTGATTTGGACTTGCTTGTGATATATTTAATTGGTGGTTTTTGAGCAGAGTTTTGGTCTTTATCCTTGATGAAAATGAAATTTCTAATTCTTTATTCATATTCAAATCAGAGTCATTACTTTTCTTAATAAAAGTTATTTATATTAATAATTCAAGATTCATTCTATTAAGAAGTTAACATACTTGATTGTAGATTTTTTTTTTTTTAAATTGTGAAATTGACTGACTGTATTTGCTTCATACTTAAAAAGAAAGTGTGAAACTAATGCTATAAGAAGAAAGTGAATTAAGCCAGAGTTAAAAGCAGACATATAGCTGGAGACATTTTTCATTTTTTTTTTACAGTTCTGTTCCTTTGCACATTCTAGGTTTAATGTTAACATGTAATTTTGTTTGATAGTTAAAGTTCTGATATTTCTTATTAATGGTAAATTTTGATAATCCTTTTTTAATTTCTCCAAGTTAATTTTTCTTCTTCAATTGGACATAGTTAAAACCTTATACAATATAATCAGTTATAAAATTGCTAATACTATATATAATTGCCTTACTGTTTGGCTCTTTACAAACATTGTAAGTAGTTCAAGTATTTTCAATTCTTACATGTTGAGTGCTTCAGAGCTTACAGGCATGTTTGACTGTTACTATTCCTACATTCCTTTACATTTCCTATGCACTACATTCACACACTTTAGTTTTTAAACTAAAATTGATACAAATAGTATTGTGATGGATTTTTTATTCTATTCCTTTGTACCACTATCCCATCCAACTGAATTTCTCTTACCAGGAGATTTCAAAGTACACATTGAATTGCTTGGCTCCTCTCATACTGATCAAGTGTGAGCTTAAATCATTCAGTATTTTTACTGGTCTGTAGAATTTAGCTAATATATTTTACACATTCTAGATATTCACTTCTGTAATCAATATTATATATGATCATCCAGTGCATGGAATGCTAGCATCTTTGAGTATTAGGTAGGCAATCAGCATGTGTATCTCTTTTTGTGTTTTGAGAGAGCTTCTCAGCTAGCACTCTGTATTTCGTAACTCAATAATTTCCATGCCTCAACCTTTCCTCAGTGTAGGAGGAATGCAAATTTTCAGTAGTTCTGAAGAAAAATATCCACTATGAAACTTAACCATTCCCTATTGCTTTTACTTGAGGTCTGTCTTTAAATCTATACTTAATTCTTGCTTTCTTGATTATTTAAGGTTTAATCACTTTGATCATTAGTAAGGTTTTTAATACTTGAGGTCAGTTGGTGACATACTTTTCTAACTTATGATCTTCTGGCCTTAGGGACAATGGGGTGTATTGTGTAGTTGCACAGGCTTTTGATCATATATGACATTTACTACTACTTCCTAAACTCATTTCCTTTCGGTTTTATCTTTTTATTTGCCTACTCGTATGTTTTCTTTCAAACTTAATTTTTTACAATTGTTGATCTTCTTCATTCCTTTTTGATTATGGTTTCTCAGTTTCTTTTTAATCCCTTTACTCTCTCATTAATGAACACCTAGGCTTCTTTTTGAACTATTTTTTTTTTTTTAACCACTCACAAGCAGAGCCCATTTCAAGGAAGTTGTAGTACTCTTTTATTTTCTTTTTACTAATTTAAAATCTACTGCTTTTTTTTGCAATCAGAATTGTTTTATAACTCAACCTTCTAACTCTAGAGGGGACTACCCAGTGAGAAACTTGTACATATTAAACTTTAACTCTTTAAAAACTCAACTTTTGCCTATCTTCTTTTCAATTATACTTCCCAACTTTCTCTTTAAATAGCTGTACCTTCTCAGTTGTTGTTTACAGGAATGTTTTGGGTTTTGTGTAAATAATAAATTTTCTTAGAAACCAAACATCACAATGGTTGCTGATGCAAACTCAAAAAAAAAATCATGAGTTGTGTTTGGGATTTGAGAATCTTTTCTTAAACACAGTATTTCAACTTTGTAAGAATCTTATCCTACCCAATATGGAACATTTTTCACATATTTGGATTGACTTCAGTTCCACCTATCTTTTGGATAGGTTGAGAGTATGGCTGATATTAATAAATTGTTGCCTACTTTCTAATTTCCTTGACCCCTTATCATTGGATTGTGTTATTAGCACTAATCTCTTTTCTGTAGGTGGAACAATAGGCATTTGAAGGAGTTGGCCTCTTAAATTTTGCCATAGTTGTGATGCACTCATAGCACAAGGGATGCTGTTGTTGTTGGAAAAAATGGATTGGAAAGCTATAAAAATTTGTTATTAAAGAAATTAAATATTCAGAGAGGTCTGCTGGCACCCTCTCTCATACACCTCAGGTGCACCTGAATATAATAAAACAAATCCAATGCCCTTCCTTTTAAATGGATCTCCAATGACCTGGTAACCTCCTCCAAGAATTATGACCCCACATTATCCAACAAGGAAGTTTTGCTCTCAATCTTCTGTAGTCCATTTTCCCAGATACCTTTGCATTGTCACTGTCCTTCACAGTACTTGACCATACTTCTACCTTTGCTTCTCCAAATCCCTTAAAAGAGCCCCAGTAAAATTCTTAAAATTTCACCAGTTGTTCATAAGTTGCTGGGTCATCAGAGATCCCAATCTCAGTCTCTCCGTCAGAGACATCCGTATCTGACTAGTTCAATTCTTATTAAAACATTTTATACAGTACTC
>SEYY01017617.1:2500-7500 GCA_009176605.1 Armadillidium nasatum
ATTGAGTAGAATAGTGTAAAAAATGTGAAATTTATATAATTTGGTGTAATTATGAAAGTAAAGCTTTTAAAATATTATTATAATGAACGCAATTACAACTCCGATGACAACGTCTGAAGCAGAGAGATGTTTCTCGACTTTGAATAGAATAAAAACTATTAAATGTAGTACCATGTATTAGCGATGTTTTCAATAGAGAGCGAAATGGTGTAAAATACCAGATTTCAATGAAAAAATAATTGAAAACTTTTCGACATCTAAAATTCAAAGAACTAATCTTATTTTTAAAATAAGAAATAAGCAAGTTTTCAAGAATAAATAAAATAAAAAAATTTTAATATATATATATATATATATATATATATATATATATATATATATAATATATATATATATAAATATAATAATTAAATATATATATATATATATATATATATATATATATATATATATATATATATATATATATATATATATATATATATATATATATATATATATATATATATATATATATATATATATATATATATATATATATATATATATATATATATATATATATAAGTTTACACAAGCCGCCACTGTATATATTATATATATATATATATATATATATATATATATATATATATATATATATATATATATATATATATATATATATATATATATATATATATATATATATATATATATATATATATATATATATATATATATATATATATATATATATATATATATATATATATATATATATATATATATATATATATATATAATATATATTTGTCAATTTACTCTCCATTTTTATATATTTTAATATTTGCATTTGTTCATGTGAATGACCACAATGCAGATCCTTGATGCTATTGTGGGATAGTGTCAGGGATGTGTGTTGTGATATTCATGTGGACACATATTTATTTTTGCCTATCATGTTTCAGATAGGGTTTTTGTTTTTTGTTCATGCTTTCTGTTCTTGTTGAACATCCAGAGTCATTATTTTTGTGTATAAAAATTAAGAAAACCATCCAGCCTTCATTATTTCTCCTATGCCTACCATCTAAGCAACTTCAACCATAAACCACCAACCATAATATACACACACACACAAAAGTTTTACCCTATTATATTGTAAATTCAGACAAAAACTTTATTGGTAAAGGTTTTGAATTTCTACTAATTTAAGGAAGAACTAGATAAAAAAGACTGATTTTTTTTCAACGTTAGTGCTTAAGAAAATATCTGAATATTACTTCAAGTTAAAAAAAAAAAATTTTTTTTTTTTTTAACAAGAAGTTTAGTTTTTAGTCAAAGTAATTATGTCCAAAGATAAATTTTTATTCGAGTTCTTTACCAAAAATGTTATTTATCAATTTTCATTTAGTGTTATTTTAAGCTATAACATGTCAAATAACAAATATTATTTAAATTATGATTTGTTCAAAATTACACTGCTAAACACTTAAAAAAGACATTTATTTAAACAATATAAAATGGAAGCTACTTCCATTAAATATCAGGAATTTCTACAAAATTACGGGAAGCGACATCTTGTGGTTACAACTAGAACCACAGTTTATAAATGTGGACGTCATCCACAAGCGTTGAATTTAGAAAAGGATTTTTTCCAATAGAAAATGCTTAAATGCTGTAACTTATTATTATTGTAAACTTTGTCATTTTGCAATATTGTTGCCCCAACTTCAATATATTTGTAATACTCTTCTGAACTTTCCTTTTGCATACCTCTTCAAATGAGAAGGACTCTTGCGACACACCTTTCTACACAATCTTATCCTTTCTCTTACCAACTCTGGCACCAGACTTAACAGCTATGATCAATCTCACATGTACTCCACTTGTTAGGTCCCAAATTATTTCTCTTTTTCTATTTCCAAAACTTCCTTTGACATACACACTTTCAAATGCAGTGTACCGAGGCATGTAGGATTTTAATTTGATCCATCCGCAGAATTTCCCAACTCTGGTAGTGTTTAGTAGGCCTAAGGCCTTTATCTATCCAGAGAATATATATATATATATATATATATATATATATATATATATATATATATATATATATATATATATATATATATATATATATATATATATATATATATATATATATATATATATATATATATATATATATATATATATATATATATATATATATATATATATATATATATATATATATATATATATATATATATATATATATATATATATATATATATATATATATATATATATATATATATATATATATATATATATATATATATATATATATATATATATATATATATATATATATATATATATATATATATATATATATATATATATATATATATATATATATATATATATATATATATATATATATATATATATATATATATATATATATATATATATATATATATATATATATATATATATATATATATATATATATATATATATCATCTTGCTATATACTTTCCTTTAAGAAATCCTTTATGTAAAATTTCAACAGCCCTTTTATAATATCTATAATTATCATCCTTTATTAAAAGACTTTGAGCCAAAAAGTAGGCATACCCCTTTGAGTTATTTTTAAAATAATTCAATTTTATCGATTCTTTTACATTCTCTGCAGTTTCAAATAATTTTTGAATATGATAATAAATATTTTATATGCAACTTTGTCACGCGCACACACGTAGTCTCACAGACTTCAAAGAAACCACGAACCTAATTTTTAAGAATTGATTCTCCAAAATGAGTAAAAGTTCTAGCGACATTGAGCCATTAATATTATTCAACTTCTGCTCAGCTATGATTGAAAATTAATAAACTTCATTTGACAACTAATCATTGAGCAGATCAAAAAGATTTCATTAACATTACTGTCAATGTATGTATTAATAATAACAGTATGCTATTGTTTCATTTCTACTAATAAGGATTCCATATATTCCATTCCTTTGCTCTTTCTGAAAGGCTTCATATTCATCTAAAAGCTTTCAAATACTCTCACGTTAACTGATTTGTCAAGTTATTTGAGCTTTGAAGGATTCCTGTGTTTTGATGTATTACTAAAGGAGCAATTGCATTTCTTAGTTAGATATTTGTAAAAGAGCTTTATCCTACTTGTCCAAATAACACCTACAAATTTGAAAAAGTTGAGAGACTAAGTGTAATGAGCTAGTTTAGACCTAAACTTGATTACTACGATCAATTATTTGATTTTTTTTATTAATTAATTATGGTACAGTACACATTATCACATCTTCAAAAAAAAGACGGTAGCTTAACTAGAACACTATTACTAGTAAGCTATTTTGAAATGAACTCTTGACAAATATAAAATTGCATCTGTGAGGATTTACTTAAGTTAACTTGAGATATTACTATCCAAAATGGAAAAAATTAACGTGCCCTTTGCCAACAAGAACAAATAATTCTAGATTAAGTAGATTTTAATATTCTTACTAGAATTTTCTTGAGCTTCAAAAGATCTAGACTAAGATAAGCTATAATTTCAAATACTCAGACAACGGAAGTTAATTTGAAGTCCAAATGTTAAACCCGAAGAGATTATTAAAAAAAGGGAATTTTGAAATAAATTCAGACGCATTTTCCAAAACCTTCTCCTATTGGAAAGTGTTAAACCATGATCTTAATCTGTAAGAGTGGCGATGATGACCTTCAAGGGCTACAAACTTACTGCGCGTGATCAAGTAAATTAAATGTAAAAAGTTGACGATTTGATCTTTATCTTGAGGAACACCACTATTAATAGATTTAAAGGAAGAACGGTGGCAGTCTACAACAGCTGCTATAGAACGACCGGAAACGAAATTAGTGAGAAGATCACAGAGAGAAGGATAGATTCCGAAAGAGGGAAGTTTAGAAATCAAAGCTTTGTGTCAGACTCTATCGAAGGCTTTCGATATTTCCAGCGAGACAGCAAAAGAGTCAGAGAGAAGAGAAAGAAGATCACCAGTAGAGCGTTTCTTACGAAACCATACTGGCGATCTGAGATAAGATTAGAAGAATTGAGATGTTTCCAAATATTCCTGTTAAGGATAGATTCGAAAACTTTAGAGAGAACGGAGGTCAAATAAATAGGACGGTAGTTGGAGGGTTCAGAGGGGTCCCCCTTCTTCGGCACAGGCTGAATGAGCGCACGTTTCCAGCAAGAAGGGAAGGTTGAAGTGGAGAGACAAAGACGAAATAGTTTACCAAGCCAGGGTGCAAACTCGGAAGCACAAGTTTTGAGAACCACGGGAGGAATACCATCGGGACCATACGCCTTCTTAGTATTAAGCTCAGAGAGAGCAGAAATTACATCTTTAGAAGAAATTCTAATTTTAGGCATAATTGAGTTAGAGGTTGTTGAAGGAGGAGGAATAGCTCCGGAATCGTCTAAGGTAGAGTTAGAGTCAAAAGTTTAAGCAAAGAGTTCAGCTTTAGAAGAAGTTAAAGCAGCAGTTGTGCCGTCGGAAGATACTAATGGAGGGAAAGAGGAAGAAGCAAATTTAGAGTTGACATTTTTTGCAAAATGCCAGAAAGAACGTGAAGAAGAGGAACCAGAAAGATTATTGCATTTTCTACGGAGAAAAGAGTTTTTAGTGTTACGAAAATTGATTTTGCACGATTCCGGGATGAAATATAAGTGGCGTGAGTTTCTGGAGTTTGAAGACGATGGTAATCCCTGAAGGCAACATTCCTGCGGCGGATAGCTCGAGAACAAGCAAAGTTAAACCAAGGTTTGTTAGATTTAGTAGAAGGGAAAGAATATGGAATGTACGTCCTCCATGCCAGAGAGAATCACTTCGGTAATGCGTTCTGCACACTCCGAGGGACCCCTCCGACGGAAGCAATAATCATTCCACGGGAAATCGAAAAGTACGACCGCAAGTTCGACTAGCTTGCGGTACCGAAGTGCTAAACGTTTCCTTTCAATAGAAGGGGGTCTTTCATGCGGAAGACTT